>ML385557.1:984-21760 GCA_005239525.1 Nicotiana knightiana | reverse complement strand
AGGAGACTTCTATTCCAACCAGGAAACACTTAAACTCGTCAAAACTCGGAATTGACCGGAACCGGGGACCCGGGCGTTTGGGCTCAAACGCTCCCCTAAGGCCAGGGCAGGCCTGGCGTTTGGGATCTAAGTCCCCCCTAACGCCAGGGGATGCCTGGCTTTAGGGGCCAAACGTCTGGATAAGGCCAGGGTGTTCCCTCTTCGCCTCTTAAGCGTATTTTCGATGTATTTGCATCCATTTAGCTCGGTTTCCATCTCCAATTCACCTACACATGAAATAAACTCCATTAAGCACATAAAACGTGTGTTTTTATCATTACGCACATAAAATGTAAGCATATAACATATTAAACCATCAATTCTAGCCTCGCATCAGGGCCTCCTCAAGAATCAACTCACGAAGTCCATCTACATTGGGCACACAAATAAGACTCTGCATCCTCAAAACTCCATCATATCCAATAGTAACCTTTTTGGCACCATCGTGCCACACTGTGTCCTTAAGGAAAAGCAAATGAGGGTCATTATACTGCCGCTCCTTGATGCGTTCAGACAAAGAAGATCGAGCGACTGTACAAGCTAGAACACGACTGGGCTTTAAAACGTCCAACCTCCCAAACTGATTGGCCAAAGCCTAAACATCTGATTCAAGAGGTCTCTCACCGACTGGAATGTACACAAGGCTGCCCATGCTCGGTGCCTTTCTACTTAAGGCATCGGCCACCACATTGGCCTTCCCGGGGTGATACAAAATGGTGATATATTAGTCTTTCAATAGCTCCAACCACCTTCTCTACCTCAAATTGAGATCCTTTTTTAGAACAAATACTGTATACTCCAATGATCCGTGAAAACCTCGCACGACACCCCGTAAAGATAATGCCTCCAAATCTTCAGCGCATGAACAATGGCTTCCAGCTCTAGATTGTGAACATGGTAATTCTTCTCATGAACCTTTAGTTGCCGCAACGCATATGCAATCACCCTGTCATCCTGCATCAATACTACTCCGAGCCCAACACGTGATGCATCATAATACATTGTATAAGATCCTGAAACTGTAGGCAACACCAACACTGGCGCCATAGTCAAAGCAGTCTTGAACTTCTGAGAGCTCGCCTTACACTCGTCTGACCATCTAAACAGGGCACTTTTCTGGGTCAACCTGGTTAAGGGGTTTCTATAGATGAGAACTCCTCGACAAACCGACGGAATAACCCGCCAAACCCAATAAACTCCGGATCTCCATAGCTGAATTGGGTATAGGCCAGTTCTGAGCTTCCTCAATCTTCTTAGGGTCCATCTGAATGCCCTCTGCCAATACTACGTGTCCCAAGAAAGCGACCGAGTCCAACCAAAACTCACACGTTGAAAGTTTGGTATATGATTAGCTATCTCTCAGAGTTTGAAGTACGATATGAAGATGTTGCTCGTGCTCCTCTCGACTATGGAAGCAGATCAAGATATCATCAATAAACACAATCACAAAGGAATCCAAATAGGGTTTGAACATACGGTGCATCAAATCCGTAAATGCTGCTGGGGCATTGTCTACCGAAATGACATCACTATAAACTCAAAATGCCCGTACCGATTCTGAGAAGATGTATTATGGACATCAGATGCCCTAATCTTCAACTAATAGTATCGAGACCTCAAATCAATCTCCAAAAACACCTTGGCACCCTGAAGCTGATCAAATAATTTGTCAATCCTCGGCAATGGATACTTGTTCTTGATGGTGACTTTGTTCAACTGTCGGTAATCTATGCACATCCTCATTGATCCATCCTTCTTCTTCACAAACAACACAAACGCACCCCAGGGAAAGACACTAGGTGTAATGAAGGCCTTATCGAGTGAATCTTGCAACTACTCCTTCAATTCTTTCAACTCTAGCGGGGCCATACGGTATGGCGGGATAGAAAAGGGTTGAGTGCCCAGAGCCAAATCAATACAGAAGTCAATATCTCTATCAGGTGACATCCTAGGTAGATCTGCAGGAAACAACTCTGGATACTCACGAACAACTGGTACTGAATCCATGGAGGAACCTCCGCACTAGAATCGCTGACATAAGCCAAATAAGCTAGACACCCATTCTCGACCATGTGCCGAGCCTTCACATAAGAGATAGCCCTGCTGGTAGAATGTCCAGGAGTACCCCTCCACTCTAATCGAGGAAACCCTAGCAAGGCTAAGGTCACCGTCTTGGCGTGACAATCCAATATAGCATGATAAGGTGACAGCCAATCCAACCCAAGATAACATCAAAATCAACCATATCAAGAAGTAGGAGATCTACGCTAGTCTCGAGACTCCCAATGGTAACCATACACGAACGATAGACACGATCTACAACAATAGAATCTCCCACATGTATGGACACGTACACACGAGCACTTAAAGAATCACGAGACACAACCAGATATGAAGCAAAGTAGGATGACACATAGGAATAAGTAGAGCCTGGATCAAATAGAACTGAAACATCTTTATAGAAAACTTGAACAATACCTGTGATAACAGCGTCAGATGACTCAACCTCAGGCTTGACTAGTAAAACATAACATCGGGTCTGGGCCCCACCACTCTGAACCACGTCCCTGGGATGGCCTCTAACTAACTGACCTCCACCTATAATGGCTTGACCTCCACCTCTAGTGGTCTGACCTCCACCTCTAGCTGTCTGATCCCTACGTTGTCGCGCCTCCCATTTTTTCCACGCGGAATCAGGTTCATGACATTGGTTGGGACAACTCATTCCTTTTGGGAAAGGGATTTGCATATTTTAAGGAGTCGCCACCTAACGATTTTAACGGTGCGTTAGGGCTTGAAATTATCCTAAGGGGAAGGTGTTAGGCACCCCACAGGATCCACAAGTGTGGTTCCCGGCCAAATGGTTTCATGAATTTGTACAATTAGCAAATAACAAGTAAAGGCTCCAATAAGAGGGGATTTAAGTCTTAAGCATGCAGATGTTTGAAAATAGTAAAAGAGATTAGACTTTGAAAAAGATTATGAGCTAAGAATATAAAAGGTGTCCTAGGTTTATAATAATATGGATCACATCAATGCAATACCCGATAATTACTCCTTGAAGAGAGGCTACACGTGGTATTAGCGCACCGGTCATCATATCCATATTATACTCTTACCACCCCGTAAGGTTATTAAAAATGAGTGTTGGTCTCGACCTCTATTGCATGCTATTAACCGTCCCTTCCTATCAGTCCCGTAGGAAATTAGGACTCCTATCCTAAAGAGAGGTGCTAGGCAGACCCTCAGGTTTTAAAGGTAAAAATTCTAGGGCAACAGATAACAAAACAAGTAGGACTGTAGATAAAGGGAAAGAACGGAAAGAAGATAAAGGCTCAAGTATTCCTCCCCAAACAGTACACATAAACAACATGTCTCATACACAACTAAGGTCCATATTAATTCAGAATCCTAAAGCATGGTATCTAGGTGATAATAAAAAGATAGATTTATTGCATAACTCAGAGAGGAAGTCTTTATCAGGCTTGCCAACTGGTTTTAAGCATGCTGACAGTTAAGCATGATCACAAAGACAGTTCTGATTTCATTTTTTAAGTTGATTACCTAAGGATTGCCTAGATGTAGGATAACATGCAACAGTTAGTCAGATTTGTTAACGATTCTAGGTTGTTTATAGCTAATAACATGCAATTCTAGGTGTTGAAGATGTGCAAGGACTAATTACCAGTTGTTTAGAACAGGGGACTGTTTTAGATATCTATATTTAGACTAAGTGCAGTTAAATGAATGCGATCCTATAGCATGATGTCTAATGCAACACAATGCATTATAACTTAAACAGGATTTCTAAATGCACATAAAATCACAGCATTATGCAACGTTTCAGGAATTGCATAGGAGATATATTGTTTTTTATGTTGTTTACCTAGAAACATGATCTGTAAGTATGTAGGCATGGTGATACGTGATTGCAGTCAATATTATTTATCCTAGGACAGGACTTCTAATAAAGTTTCAGAACACATTTATATGAGTAGAATCACATAATAGCAATTTATTTAATTATTTGTCCTATAGGCAGGATTTCTAAGTGAGGGCAATGAGTGATGACGTGCTGAAAGGAAAACAGTATATATGAGCCTAAGTAGCATGATATCTAATGCACGACATGTTGTAACTAAACATGGCTTCTATTGCGCACAGAGAAAATAAATCTAGAAACATGATCTCTACCCTTAATTATACTACAACATACATATCACCCACCCATTTTCACTATCTGACCCTAGAGTTGTTTACAATTAATTATTATAGACCACTGAATAGGAATTACATAAGAAAATTAGAAGTGAACTATAGGGAGCCTTCATAATAGGCTCAAGTCTCCAGGTCCTCAATGCCAAGTATTATTTCACAACCTTTCTCATAATCAGGGTGTGTCAAAGTTCCTTAAGGACCTCAAGGGCTCCCGGACAGTGCTCACACCCAGATTTCATAGCCAAGATAGAGTAAGTGCAGTGTGGAATGGCCAACCTCTGTGTGTCAAAGTTCAGAGGGAGCTCAAGGGTCCCAAGGCAATGCTCACACAGATGGGGAAGAACCTATACTTCTAAGAGTATATGTGAGAGTGCTTGACATAATTTTGAAAAGGTTAAGTAAGAAAACAATTTTGAAAAGGGTAAGTAAGAAAACAGTTTTGAAGAGGCAAACTTGATTGGAATAGTTTTATAACAAAGAAGTTTAACCACCAAAAGGGCAGGAACACCAAGTTCAACATCACACAAAGGACCAGGAATAGTCCAACAATCACAAGCAGGGGTAATGGGATTTGAGGGACAAATATAGAGCAAGTAAGGGTAAGCATGTAGCAGGCAGAAACACATATAAACATGTAATCAGAAGCTCCTAAGGGTTCAGAGGATCAGGGGTACAGTAAAGTACCAGATTTGATTAACATATCAATACCAAACAATTAAGACCATGATTAAACTAATGTACCAGTCATAGGCATGGGGATTCACATAAGAATCAGGTGCTAAGTATACACAAACATGCTGGTCATTGACAAGTAAAGCATAACTTAAAAGGTAGAGGGGTTTCAGGATCTTAGTTACAAGTTGAACAACAGAATAGTAAATAGAAGCAGATTAGAAACACAATAAATTGCAACTGTAATAGAAACATGTTGGTTTGAGGACTGAAATCTGAATTAGAACATACCAGTGAAGTGAAGAAAGCAGAAACACAAAGCAGAAATAGGAGAGGCACAATAGTTACCCTTGGCTTGTAGCCGGCTAACTTACAATAGTAGCAAGTAGCACATACGAGAGAATAGAGAGCAAGTTTTAGTTGTATGAGAGAGAGAGAGTTGAACAGATTAATTGTTCGTGTCTGTGTGCCATGGAATGAATAGAGTATATATATAGTTTGAAACTAGGTGTAAATAAGGTAATAATTAGACTGCCCAGTAATTATGGAACTCAAAGAATCAATTAGTTGCAAAACCAGTACTAGTACTCCCTTAATTAAGGCGTTAAATTTGAAACGGTCAGAACAGGTAGCAAGTAAGGAAAGGAATCGTGTATAATAAATAAGGAAAAATTTCAAACATAGTAAGCACATAGTAGGAAATTGGGGTCAGCTTCATATGGTTTTAATTTAAACACTATCGTAAGAATCAATTGATAGTAAAATCAGTCATGTATTAAAGCAAGAAGTAACTAAAGGTCGTAAAGATATTATCACAGGAAATCAATTAAAAGAAAATCAATCACAAGAAATTAGGGATTCAAATAGGAGTAGTAATGATTTAAGAATCAGCATAGATTATGCAGTGTAAACACACAACGGGAGAGAATCAGAAACCCTAGTAATTAAAATAGGGTAAAATCACACGGAATTAGGGGTTTACACAGAACATGACATGAATCACTGAATAATCATAATACAAGAAGGAAAGGTAAAGATTTAGAGGTATCGATAAACAAAAATAGAGTAGAATCATAGAATAATCATGGGTAAAGCAACCACAAACCCTAACAAACAATATAGGGTAAAACATCACGAAATCAGAGAGTATTCAAGAGAATATAATGATCATAATAGAACAGATAAACATATTGTTGGAAACAGATTTAGAGCCACAGATTAAAGCCAAGACTTTAGGGTCTTTTAACTAATAACTCAGATACAGAAAGGGAAAGGCTTAAAGATAACGAAAATCACAAAATAATACTTAAAATCTGAACGGAAATTATTTTTGAAAAAAGGGTTTGAAACCCTAGTTTTGAGATGAAAGATCATTTAGAAATAGGAGGATTTTTCGAAGAAAACATGTAAAAAGCTTCATAACATACACAGATCTAAAGGAAATCGGAAAATATTAGGAGTTAGGGTTTCATAGAACCCAGAGAAACAAGAAAAACCTTAAAGATGTCGCCGGCTTTAGCCGGAAAAGTCATAGCTCTTACTTAGACAACCGAAGGTGGTCAAAAAATGGCATGAGGGACCATGGGTAGGAGTTGAACCGTTCCAGATTCACCTGAGGACCTCAGGGCATCATTAGACCGGCATGGGGTGAAGCAAGGGCCAAGAGATGATGAGAGGCCATGGTTTTCGGCGAGAGAGATGGACGGAGAAGGTGGACAATGTTCATCTGAGAGGGGGGAAGGTGGAATGTTCTAGAGAGAACCATAGATAGAGAGATGGAGATAGATAGACGGTTGAGATAGAATGGGAACGGGGGAAATGAATGAGGGAGGTAGTCATTAGGGGTTAAATTAGGAAGGGGGAGATCTGGGCCGTTGATTTGAAATAAGCAATGACTCAGATTGCATAGGAGAATTGGGTCGGGTAGGATAGGGTATTGGGCATGGTTATTTGGCTAGATTAATTGGGTTAGGACCAGGTTTAATTTAGGCTTGGATTTAAATAAAGATGGCTATTTGTCAAATATCCCCTTAAAAATAGATAAATAATTAATAAAATAGCTAATAATTATATAAAAATGAAATTAAGACTAAATAGGTGAAATTAAGGTAATTAACTAATTTAAAATATAAAATGACTAACTATTGAATTCAAATGGCATAAAATGTACAATTAGGCTATAATTGCAGCATTGTTGTAGTTATAGCCAAATAATACCAAATTGGCTAATTTGTGAAATAATTAATCCTAATAGGAGTAAAAATGATATATTGAGCTAGGAAATATTTTGAATTTATTTTTAATGCAATTTATGAATAATTATTGAATATAAAAACACTGAATAAATTAGAAAAGAATTTAATAAAAATATGAAACATTTACAGACAAATACGAGTTATTATAAAAAGGGATTTTGAAGGTATATATGCAAATTTAAAAATAGTTTGAGGAAAAACTGGGTATCTACAGCTACCACTCTTTACCCGGGAAGGATGAGAGAGTTGTCGGGTAAAGACATGATGGCCAATTTTGACTGAGCAAAGCGGTTTGAAGAGGTTAGGCCGCACCCTGGTTTCTGAGTTGCCTACATATCCCTGGTTTTACAGGAATCAGGCCGTATGTAGTTCAGGAGCCACCGACGAAGTATACCGATGAAGCTTTTTACGAGAACGGACGCAACATATAGGACTGATTGAATAAATGGCTTACGGGGTAGTGAAGAGAATTGGAGCGGGATCGCTCCTGCCAGGACGGTCGCTGTTCGCCGGATTACTTGCAAATAAACAATACAAGCATATATAGTGCGTAATTTAAACATGATGCAAATTCCCGTCGGACCACGACTGATGTCTTCGGACGGTCAAGGATGACGTCTTTAGACCATGATGTCCTGGGTCATGAATTTCTTGATGCAGGATTCGCAGGCCATGAAATGATGTTATTAGGCCATGAAGATGATGCCTCCAAACCATGATGCCCTTGAATAATGATATGCAAACTGATAAAAGAGATCCTCAGTCCATGACATGATGTTCTCGGACCATGAAGATGGTGCCTCCGAACGATGACGCCTTTGGATAAGTTGGCGATATTTCAGCCCATGAAGATGCAATAGTATGATGCTGACAAGACAGATCTTAGTCTTGCGAATTAAAGGGGCAGAGCTTAGCCCAAAAAGAAAGCATAGTAAATAATGCTAGAGGCATTGATTGCTTTTGAGAAGTAAATGGAGGCAGCGTTTAACCTCAAAATTCAGAAAGGTAGCCTTATGCAAGATGCGAATTCAGATGGAGGTAGTGTTTAACCTCGGAAGGCAGAATGGTAGCCTTATGCAAGATGCGAATGCAGATGGAGGCAGTGTTTAGCCTTGGAAGGCAGAAAGGTAGCCTTATGCAAGATGCGAATGCATGGAGGTAGCCTTTAATCTCGGAAGGAAGAATGGTATCCTTATGAAAGATGCGAATGCAGATGGAGGTAGCGTTTAACCTCGAAAGGCAGAAAGGTAACCTTATGCAAGATGCGAATGCAGATGGAGATAGCATTTAACCTCGAAAGGAAAAAATGTAGCTTTATTGAAGATGCGAATACAGATAATGGTAGCGTTTAACCTTGGAAGGCGAAAAGGTAGCTTTATGCAAGATGCGAATGCAGATGGAGGTAGCGTTTAACCTCGGAAGGCAGAAAGGTAGCCTTATGCGAGATTTAAGGAAGGACAACATAAATTCTTAGCTGGTGTTAGATTGCGGTAGAGCATTGTGATAATGAAGCATCGTTTGCGCTGGTAATAAATGTTGGCATGGCGATTTTGAGGAACGATGTCTGTCCTTTGAGCGGATAATATGTTTTGGGGATTTTGCAATTTTGTGCCTGCATCCAAAGAAAGATTGTGAGTTTTGTAAAGGGGAAAGGTTAGTTCGCATTCCTACTGGCCTTGCTTGGCTCGTTTGCTTGATCATGATGATACTGTATGTATCATTGGAGTAGCGTTCGCTAAACAAGCTACTTCAGAAATAATAAATATGCATGATTTTGTAAGATATAATATATAGCCTAAAATAGTTTTAGATGAACCGACGACATGAAACGGCTTTAGACATTGCAACCTCTCCTGCTGCGGAATTTTGAGGGTCCTCCTCAAAATTCTGCTCCAGTTTGCTGGATGGACGCCTCTGACTGCTGCTCGCGCGGCGATTGGCTGAATTTGCTTCAGAATTTTGAGAGTCCTCCTCAAAATTCTGCCCCAGTTGGCTGGGTGAATGCTTGTGACTTCTGCTTGCTTCAGAATTTTGAGGCTCCTCCTCAAAATTCTTCCCCACTTTCCAATTGCGGGGAAAATAGATTTTATTGAATTGTGATCGAACCCATAGGGCTGCCTACGTATCCTCTCTTAAACAAGAATCAGGTCAGGCGTAGTTTAATTTACATCACTGAGAAAGCATAAGGATTACACATAGTAGCGCTTGACTGCATCTGAATTGATCGGTTTCGACCAAACTTCTCCGTCCATTTCTACAAGTATGAGTGCTCCTCCTGTTAGCACTCTATGAACCATGTACGGACCTTGCCAGTTGGGAGAGAACTTCCCCTTGGCATCATTTTGATGTGAAAAGATTTTCTTTAACACCAGATGCCCTGGTGTGAATCGTCTCGGCTTGACTTTCTTGTTGAAGGCCTTGGCCATTCTGTTCTGATATAGTTGACCATGACATACTGCATTCATTCTCTTCCCGTCTATGAGGGCTAGTTGCTCATAACGGCTTCTTGCCCACTCTGCATCGCTAAACTCAGCTTCCTGTATAATTCTTAGAGATGAAATCTCCACTTCGGCAGGAATAACAGCCTCTGTACCATAAACTAGCATATAGGGAGTTTCCCTTGTTGATGTGCGGACAATGGTGCGGTATCCCAATAAAGTGAATGATAATTTTTCATGCCACTGCTTGTGCCATTCTATCATCTTCCTTAGTATCTTCTTGATGTTTTTGTTAGCGGCCTCTATGGCTCCATTAATCTGAGGTCTGTATGCTGTGGAATTTTTGTGTTTGATCTTGAGAGTTTCACACATAGCTTTCATCAAGTCACTGTTGAGATTCGAACCATTGTCGGTGATGATTGACTCGGGAACTCCGAACCGACAAACAATACGGTCGCGGACAAAGTCGGCCACGACTTTCTTAGTAACTGCTTTGTAGGAGGCTGCTTCGATCCATTTAGTGAAGTAGTCAATGGAAACCAGAATGAACCTGTGGCCATTGGAGGCGGCAGGCTCGATTATTCCAATAACGTCCATACCCCAAGCGGTGAACGTCCATGGTGAGATGGTTGCATTGAGCTCACTTGGAGGCACCTTTATCATATCCCCATGTATCTGGCAGAGGTGGCACTTTCGAACATACTGGATGCAGTCCGTTTCCATAGTCATCCAAAAGTAACCAACTCGGAGTATCTTCTTTGCTAGAACAAAACCGTTCATATGTGGGCCACATGTCCCAGCATGAATTTCTTCCAACAATTTTGACGCTTCTTTTGCGTCAACACACCTTAATAACCCCAAATCGGGAGTCCTCCTGTACAGGATTCCTCCGCTGTGGAAGAAATTGTTGGAAAATCTCCGAAGTGTGTGTTTCTGAGTGGAATTTGCAAGCTCGGGGTATTCTCCTTTTGCCAAGTACTCATCGATGTCATGAAACCAAGGATTTCTGTCTGCTTCTTCTTCGACCTGGGCACAATAAGCTAGCTGATTATGGATCTTTATAGGAATAGGGTCAATGAAATTCTTGTCCGGATGCTGGATCATTGAGGACAAAGTAGCTAATGTGTCAGCGAACTCATTCTGGATTCCAGGGACGTGCTTGAACTCTATCTTTGTGAACCTCTTTCTTAATTCCTATACGTGGTGAAGATACGACAATATCTTGGAATTCTTTGTTGCCCATTCTCCTTGTGTCTGATGTACCAATAGGCCTGAATCACCGATCACTAACAGCTCCTGGGCGTTCATGTCAATGGCCATATTGAGCCCCAAGATGCAGGCTTCATATTCGGCCATATTGTTTGTGCAAGGGAACCTGAGTTTGGCGGATATCAGATAATGCTGACCGGTCTCTGATACTAGGACTGCTCCAATACCGACTCCCTTGAAGTTTGCTGCTCCATCAAAGAACATCCTCCAACCATCATAGGATTCTGCAATATCTTCTCCTATGAATGTTACCTCTTCATCAGGAAAATATGTTTTCGGGGGTTCGTATCCTCCGTCTTCGGGATTCTCAGCAATATGGTCTGCCAGAGCTTGTCCTTTAACTGCCTTCTGAGTCATGTAAACAATGTCGAATTCGCTCAGCAGGATTTACCACTTGGCTAGCTTTCCAGTGGGCATGGGCTTCTAAAAGATGTACTTTAATGGATCCATTCTTGATATGAGAATTGTGTAGGCACAGAAGTAATGCCTCAGCTTTGGGCGACCCAAGTTAGAGCACAACAGGTACCTCTAATAGAGAATACCGGGCTTCATATGGAGTGAACTTCTTGCTGAGGTAATAAATAGCTTGTTCCTTCCTTCCCATTTCATCGTGCTTCCCCAGAGCGCAACCGAAAGCTCCATCTAACACGGCAAGATAGAGTAACAGAGGTCTGCCTGGCTCGGGCAGTACTAGGACTGACGGTGTTGACAAATATTCCTTGATTCTATCGAAATCCTTTTGACAATCATCGGTCCACTTGGTCGCAGCTTCCTTCTTCAACATCTTAAAGATTGGCTCACAAATGACTGTAGACTGTGCTATACACCGACTGATGTAATTAAGCCTCCCCAAGAAACTCATCACATTTTTTTTGTTCCTTGGTGGTGTTAGTTCTTGAATGGATTTGACTTTTGATGGATCCAATTCTATTCCCCTGCGGATTACAATAAACCCCAGCAACTTCCCAGCAGGAACCCCGAATGCACACTTTGCGGGGTTTAGTTTCAGATTGTATTTTCGCAATCTATTGAAGAACTTCCCAAATTCTCCATGTGATCAGGAGCTTTCTTTGATTTGATAATGACATCATCCACGTACACCTCGATCTCCTTGTGAATCATGTCATGGAATATGGTGGTCATGGCCCTCATGTAGGTGGCCCCTGTATTCTTTAGGCCGAATGGCATCATCTTGTGACAATACACTCCCCACGGCGTGATGAACGTCGTTTTATCAGCATCTTCCTCATCCATCCAAATCTGGTGATAACCGGCAAAGCAATCCACGAAGGACTGCAATTCATGCTTGACGTAGTTGTCAATCAGAATGTGTATATTTGGTAAGGGGAAGTCATCTTTCGGACTGGCCCGGTTGACATCTCGGTAGTCGACGCAGACTCTGACCTTCCCGTACTTCTTTGGAAAAGGTGCAATGTTGGCTAACCATGTTGGGTACTCCACTACTCGGAGAACTTTGGTGTTGATCTGCTTGGTAACTTCTTCTTTGATTTTCAACTCATGTGNTTGGACTTAGGTATATTCTCAAAGTTCTCAACTTCTTTGACAATCTCGTCAGGTATGTCGTCTTCGTCTGAATCAATGTCCGTTTGCTGCGTTGTCTCATTGCATGTCACAGTCATCGGTTCATCAAGATAGGTAATAGTAATGTTGTATACATAAAGTAATGAGAAAAGACAATAGCAATAAATATCGGATTCGTAAGATAAATTTAGAAGATGCTTTGGTGAATTGAATAACTATTTTGAACATTGAAGATCTTATTGTAGAAATTGAAAAATGCAGGAAAAGGAAAATCATTTAGTAAATAAAACAGTAAATAATTCTTATTTTAGCCTTGCTACCCCCGAGGATCGTCAGGCTTTGGTCGTCTTGATAAACCAGTTCTTGAGATATTTCCCCTTTCTTACAGTATGTATGGAAGTCCTTCCTCCCCCTCCTCCTCGAGAACAACACATCAATCCATATCCTCGTCCTCTAGGAACAAACTCCTCATCGCTGCAAGTGCTTTTTCTTTGTCTGATCCATAAATAATGTCGGCCTGCTTGAAAGTCTGCTCAAGATGAGGTATCGGCTGATCCAAAGGGTAATAGGGACCGCGCCAAGGTGGCGACCGATCTTTGAATTCCTGCCAAGTGTACTCATACCCCAGACCGAAAGTGGTACCATGTTTCTTGAGTTTTATGGGCTTTGTGATCCCTTGGAGGTTCTTATCGAGCCCTTTGCCTGGCTTATTCCTCTCCAGTTCAGGATTCTCTCAATATTGCTATCCCACCACTTGTCCTTGTCGATAGCATTGACACGCTCAATATGGTGGTAAGTTCCCCCGCCTATCTTCCTTTTTCCGTCAATCACTGAAATAGTTTGACGACTATAAATGGGGTTGCTACCGTCACCATGAATAATCACCTCTTGGTGGTTCCACTCGAATTTTACCGCCTGATGTAGTATTGACACTACGGCCCTAACAGCATGAATCCAGGGTTGTCCCATCAATAGGTTGTAGGAGACTGGCACATGTATTACCTGGAAATCCACCTCGAACCAAATCGGTCCCATCTGCAGACATCGACTGATCTCCCCCATGATTTACCTCTGAGAATCGTCAAAGGCTTTCACATTGATTGCTCCATCCCTTATCTCATGTAGCCCTTTACCCATTTTCTTGAGTGTTATCAATGGACAGATGTTAATACTGGAACCTCCATGGATCAAGATTCTTCTGATGAAATGATCTTCGCATTGGACGGTGATGTGCAGCGCTTTGTTGTGCCCCAATCCTTCAGGTGGTAGCTCGTCCTCATGAAAAGTGATTTTATGATTCTCCAGTACTTGGCCTATCATATTGGCCATTTCCCCGCTAGTGATGTTGTTTGGCACATATGCTTCACTCAACACTTTCAACAAAGCCTTTCTGTGTGTTTCAGAATTCTTCAGCAAAGAGAGGATGGATATATGTGCCGGTGTCTTGTTCATCTGGTCGATGACTGAATACTCCTTAGCCTGTACCTTTCTCCAAAGGTCATCGGGACATGTTTCGATAAGGGGAGGCCGGTTAGCAGCCTGTTTGCTTGACTCAGCCAGATGCTCAAGGGTGTAGACCCTACAATTTCTCGTCATACCCTGTGCTACGACAGCTTCCTCAGACCTGACTTTGCATTTCCTTCTCGCCTCGGTTGTGTAGTCCCAAGGGATATCATTTGAATAGAAGGTCGGTGTGGTTGACATTGCCACCGGAATTGGTGCGACCATCCTTACTTCAAACGGAATGTGTGTTCGGGGCGGCAAGACTGCAACCTCGAATGGTGCCGATGCATTTGCTGGAGTTACAAATTCGACTTCAATTGGCACTGGTGACTTTGCAGGTGGCGCTGCTTCAAACTCAAATGGTATAGACATATTCACCTCAGCGTCTTCAGATGGTTGAATCTGGATTATGATCGGTTTGAGAGTGACTGCTGGTTTCTTTGGGTCATCGCCTTCTGCGATCAACCTGATTGATCCCTCGGGATCCCAATCATCTTCTATGTCAATCATATGGATACCTCTACCCTTATGGTCTGGCAAAGGATTGTCGCGGATGTTTGGAGCGNCCACAATAATCTTGTTGTCAATGAGAGCCTGTATTTTGTCCTTCAGAGAGCGGCATTCTTCGATGGTGTGTCCTTTCATGCCGGAATGGTATGCACATGATTTGTTTGGGTTAACCCACTGAGAAAGGTTCTCAGGGGTGGCATCAGGGATAGGTGTGACATAACCAGCAGCTTTGAGCTTCTCATACAGCTGGTCAATGGGCTCGGCTATGACGATGTATTGCTTTGGAGGGCGGTGATCAAAATTGAGACGAGGTCTAGGGAAGTTTTAGCGTGCAGGGGGTGATTGGTAATGGGATGGCTGGGAATTATAAGTGTGGTAAACGGGAGCGTGTTGTGAGTACCTGGGCGAAGCAGGTTGATATATCGGCGGTGGATCTTGGTAGAAAGGTGGTGGAGCTTGGTAGTTCGGTGAGGGTACCTGGTAATTTGGTGAGGGTGCTTGGTAATTCGGGGTTGGCTGGTATGTGGATGAAGGTGTTGGATAAGTTTGGTATTTGAGTGGGGACTTGGCTCCTTCAGCAATCATTACGGCTCCCACGTCTCTCTTCTTAGATACACCATCGGACTGTAAAGCCTTGTTAGTGGCTTGCAAGGCTTCAGAATTTGTAACCATACCACTTTTAATACCTTCTTCAATCCTCTCACCCAACTTGATGATGTCGGAGAACTTGTGGCCTTCAACCATTATTAACCATTCATAATATTGCGGGTCCTTAGCCCGAACAAAGAACTTGTTCATCTGCTCTTCCTCTAGAGCAGGTCTGACTTTAGCGGCTTCGGACCTCCAGCGAGTAGCATACTCGCGAAAGGTTTATGTGGGTTTCTTCTTCAAATTTTGAATGTAGAACACATCTGGTGCGTTCTCTGTGTTGAATCTAAACCTGTCCATAAAATCAGATGCCATGCTTACCCAGTTTGACCATTTCTTGGGGTCTTGGCTGATGTACCAAGACAGTGCGTCTCCCTTCAAACTCCTCATGAACAGCTTTATGCGGATTCTTTCATCCTTCCCAACGCCAACCAATTTGTCGCAATAGGTCCTCAAAAGGACTCTCAGATCACCAANTCCTTTTCGTCAGACTCGGATGCCTGTGAGATAGGCGGAGTGGAGTGGGTCACAGTTTCCACATAGATGGGATTGTTATAGGTGTGGAAATGGTCCTTTGTGGGGTTTTGAGGTTCTGGGATGAGTAGTGGAGTGTTATTTGAGGTGTGGCAAGCATTGCATTGCATCGGGAGAGTTTGGTTCTTTGGGGGAGTGACGTGATGGTGAGGTGCGGGGTGATTTTTCTGTCTTGGGATATTTTGTGGAGGTGCAGGGTTTTGAGAATTTGAAAGACGTCGGGGACGTTGAGGGAAAATGACAAGTTGGCCAGATTCCGAACTTGATCGAGTTCTTCCTGAAACTTCAGCAATTTCTGTTCAAGTGGTGACATGTTTTCATGCAGGACCTCAATACCTCGGCCATCAGTGTCCTCTACCCGTTAAATCATATTCTCCTTTCTGGTGCCGCTGGACTCTTCCGTCTTACTTTTGACTTTGTATTTGCCCTTAGGAGGACTGGGAGGAGGAGTAGGTGGCGGACCCTTGGATCTTGTGCGATAGGCTGATGATGCCAGAATGCCCGAACTAACCTTTGGGGAGGGGAGTAAGAAAAGAAATAAAAACAAAAGGTAACCAATTTAGTGAGGATTATGAAAAGAATATTGCGGTATTTAAACACATAATGTGGAAAGGTAAAGCGCGTCCTAAGTTGGGAACCTCTTGGTGCCCGAGGTAGGCCTAGCGACAAATTGATTTGGAGAACTTAAAAGGCTAAATGCCTAATTTTATTGATAAGAAAAATAGACAAATCCCAAAACGATAGACGAAAAATAAAAGTCACTAATGGCATTGGCCTTATTACATTGATAGAAAAATAAAGACACTCCTATCTACTTGGTCCCAGAAGGACCTTCCCCAGACTCGCCATTCTTGTTTTCCTTGTACAGTTTTCCCAGCTCACGAAGTCCCAACAACAAGTAGGTTCTGGCTAGGTATCCCCCTGCAGCTCCCTCAGCCTTCTGACAATCTTCGACTCTTTTGATGAACTTTTCTTCCAGCTCGACTATAACTCGTTCCAAGTACCCCAACCTCTTGTTGGCGTTGATAGCCATGTCCTTCCATTCCTTGTTCAGTTTCTTGTTGGACTCATGTATCTTGTGGTGGTCATCCTCATATTCCCTGATCCTTTTGCGTAGTTGGTTGTATTTGACTTGTGCCTTGGACCTTTCATCTATAACCCTGTGACCTCGGACGTACCCCAGATTGCTCTGGCCACCCAAATCCTCTTCTAACCAACCAAGATAGAAAGGGGTACAACCGACATCATATCTGCCTGGCTCGATGCTGTCTTTCTCAAGTATAACCTTGCAGTGCCACAGGTGCTGAGCTTGGCATTTGTGAGGACTGTCATTATTTTGAAAGTCAGCTCAAAGATGGCTCATCTTCTCGACCCTAGGGATGACTTGCTTCCTACCTACTTGCCTCAAAACTCGAAGAGGGACGTAACGGTATGTCCCCCTTAGACCAATCAGTATCATAAATGATACGTCTCGGGATCGAATGATGAACTCATCTATCGGAAACCATTCAAACATCCATTGAACCTTCTCTTCAGTCAAGTTATCAAAAACCTCAACCTATCCCTCGGCATTTTCAGGCTGAGCGAACATGTCGAGGATATAATTTATTCGCTTTGGGTGATGGAAAGCGATGTGGTCATCCCACATTCTGCCGTGAATGTGTTGTCGGTATTCGCCTCTTTGGAGATGTTCCATGAGCCAGAGTTGAAGTAATAAACTGCAACCTTCGAAATGCTTTTCTCCTTGTTGACACCTTTCTAAGGCCTGATATATGTCTGCAACGATCATGGGCACAATGCTGAAGTCTTGCCCATTTACCCCTTCCATTATGGTCTTAGTTACCATGTCTAGCCTGGTGTGGATCCTTTCCTTCTACATCGGGAACACGATCAAACCTCAAAATCAAACCGTAAACATGAACACTCGGAGATGGACGTGTCCCAAAGAGGTGATAGCGAACTCGTCATGGTAGGTACGGTATGATTTGCTGTAGCCATACCTTTCGTACAAGTAGTCAAAAGGAATGTACGAATCCTCTAAATATACCAATTCTGCATCCTTTTTCAGGCCCATCATTTTGAGGAAACTTTTTCCTGTGCGGTTCTCAGGCATCAACAACCCTGGAGTTTCCCATACTAGGTTAGCTAACCCTCCTATCTTTTCTGTTGAAGGCGTCATTTTGATGTTCCCAAAGCGGAATACGGACCTTTCACGATCGCAGAATAGGGTAGCAGCCTCTATTATCATTTTGTTAGGCTGGATTTCCAGGAGAGATGGTAGGTTACCCAAGTGTTTCCTGATGATAGCTTTGTCGCTAGAGTGCAGATCCTCCCACCAACTCAACAGTCTTGGGTGGATATTGGAGACCATGCCGAATCTGGGGATTTTGTGCCTAATTTTTATGCAAAGCAAATAAGGTTAGTCCCTTACCCCCACCGGATCGACTATTTATCATCAATAATTAGCAGGAAGCATTTAGTTCTCCAAATAAATGCACAGAACATGAGGGCGTCCGTTTGGGTTTAGGGGAAACCCGGTGGACTTTTGGATAAGGCTATCTTAAAAGCTATCGTGCAGACGACACTTTAGCTCGAATAGGTTTGACCATGATGCATGCAACAGTGCGACAGAGTAAGGTTTCTATGGGGTTTTATACCGGTACCCTTGAGTGGACAACTCAAGGGGGAAAGGCACGGATCCATCGACTGCACCGCTGATCGACTAGTTTTACCGCAAATAAGCCTTTCCGAATTTAGTGGGTAATAATTTAGGAAGAGAGCAACCACTAATCAAGCGTTGCTATAGTATTTTATTTGGCGCGAGTGGAGTATGAATGTGGAGCATGATTATGCAATAATGAGTATTAAAACAAGTTGTCACATATTTGCACGTTAAATAAAGCGGTAAAAACAGCAGTAATGATTTAAAGCAGTTACAAAAGAAAAGAAAGAGACATGTCAGTTTCGTCTTTGAAGAAAAGTAAATACCTGAAGTAAACAATTAATTGCATGCAAAGGGAATAGGAAAGGGTGCAGGTGTTTAAAAATAAAGGCACAAATTCACGAAACAATTTGAAATGGTAAAAGCCTGGATATCCCCAGCAGAGTCGCCATGCTGTCGCGCCCCCCTTTTTTTCCTCGCGGAATCGGGTTCATGACATTGGTTGGGATAACTCGTTCCTTTTGGGAAAGGGATTTGCATATTTTGAAGAGTCTCCACCTAACGATTTTAACGGTGCTTTAAGGCACCTAAGTGGTTCAATTACAACTACTTACTAACCAAAGATTTGGGTAAGGGCTTGAATTTATCCTAAGGGGAAGGTGTTAGGCACCCCTCAGGATCCACAAGTGTGGTTCCCGGCCAAATGGTTTCATGAATTTGTACAATTAGCAAATAACAAGTGAACACTCAAATAAGAGGGGATTTAAGTCTTAAGCATGCAGATGTTTGAAAATAGTAAAGGAGATTAGACTTTGAAAAAGATTATGAGCTAAGAATATAAAAGGTGTCCTAGGTTTATAATAATATGGATCACATCAATGCAATACTCAGTAATCACTCCTGGAAGAGGGGTTACACGTGGTGTTAGCGCACAGGTCATCACATCCATATTCTACCCTTCCTACCCCGGAAGGTTATTAAAAATGAGTGTTGGTCTCGACCTCTATTGCATGTTGTTACTCGTCCCTTCCTATCAGTCCTGGAGGAAATTAGGACTCCTATCCTAAAGGGAGGTGCTAGGCAGACCCTTAGGTTTTAAAGGTAAAAATTCTAGGGCGACATATAACAAAACAAGTAGGAATGCAGATAAAGGGAAAGCACAGAAAGCAGATAAAGGCTCAAGTATTCCTCCCCACACAGTACACATAAATAGCATGTCTCATACACAACTAAGGTCCATATTAATTCAGAATCCTAAAGCATGGTATCTAGGTGATAATACAAAGATAGATTTATTGCATAACTCAGAGAGGAAGTCTTAATCAGGCTTGCCAACTGGTTTTAAGCATGGTTCCAGTTAAACATGATCACAAAGACAGTTCTGATTTTTTTTTTTAAGTTGCTTACCTAAGGCTTGCCTAGATGTAGGTAACATGCAACCGTTATTCAGATTTGTTAATGATTCTAGGTTGTTTATAGCTAATAACATGCAATTCTAGGTGTTGAAGATGTGCAAGGACTAATTACTAGTTGTTTAGAACAGGGGAATGTTTTAGATATCTATATTTAGACTAAGTGCAGTTAAATGAATGCGCGATCCTATAACATGATGTCTAATGCAGCACGATGAATAATAACTTAAACAGGATTTCTAAATGCACATAGAATCACCACATTATGTACAGTTTCGGGAATAACAGAGGTGATATATTTTTTAATGTTGTTTACCTAGAAACAGGATCTCTAAGTGTGTAGGCATGGTGAGACGTGATTGCAGTCAACATTATTTATCCTAGGACAGGACTTCTAATAAAGTTTCAGAATATGTTTATATGAGCAGAATTACATAATAGCAATTTATTTAATTATTTGTCCTATAGGTAGGATTTCTAAGTGAGGGCAATGAATGATGATGTGCTGAAATGAAAACAGTATATATGAGCCTAAGTAGCATGATATCTGTCATGGGCGGCTTTCCAACCATGCCCCATGACCCCTTGGACGCGCCCCGTGGCGTCCCAGCAATCCTCTCAACGCTTAGCGCCACAGACGGCCCCGTGGTCTTGGCCGCGCCAAGTGACAAGCGCGCATGTGCCTCTGTCGCCCCCACCGATTTCCCTCGTGAGCGCGCAGCCACAAGCAGCTGACAACGGACCTGTTTCTACCCCTGTACAAAACTAAGTCCTTTTTCCTGTATTATTAGAGTAGTTTCATTCCATGTACTTTCATTATGTTTCTCTAGCATAGTTTAGTCTATTCCTGTAACTTGGGTTTATTTTTTTAAGCATTATTAGGGGGGATCAAGCAATCAAACATTTTCTAGCAAGAAATTCTCTGTACTGGTGTCTCTCCCCCTCGACACCGCATTGCTCTCTTTGTAATAGCTTTCATTAATTCAATCAAGCTTTTATTCAATTCTCATTACTGTTCTCTCAAATTGTTGGCATTGGTTTTCCTGCACGGCACTGACAATCTCGTCTAGCGTG
>ML385555.1:0-79131 GCA_005239525.1 Nicotiana knightiana | reverse complement strand
TAACATGCCAATATGAGGTAACGCAAGAATTCTGTCATAACTTCTGAACCACCAACAGGGTGACCACTTCATCATATAGAAACTTCTTACTTAACTCGATTCAAGAGTACCATCTCAACACATGAGTGAATTCTCACAACCACCCAACATGCAAATCCTTAAGTAGTAGTCTATACCACAATAACCCTTCCGGGATCCGCCTACACCTGACAGGCCATAGCATTCAAATGCTCCCATATGAAATCTATTACGACGGCCGACAAGCCCTGCACACACCGGCACAAACCACATGCATAACTTAACCACATCAAAGGAACTGATCACTGCCGCAAACGTGCCATTTCAACCATGGCTAATCAATCTATCTTCTTTTAATCATCACCAATTGCTTCAGGAATAATAGCAACTTCCTTCCACTCATAGCAGACTCAACCCTCACTCATCCCGAGTGACCTTGATTCACGAGACTATGTTGCCTAAATCCCGCAAACCGTCTCATACCCTCCTGATAGTCTTTCTACAATCCGGATTTTATTTCTCTCACTCCTCCAATACTATCTTGCATGCTGAAACATATCACAAAACATTCCAACCATCCTCCTTTTTCTCAGAAATTACTCTACAAAAGCTCGATTCTCGATCATACTGCTGCCTGAAACCCCTTAACGCCGCATTCTTAACTTTTGAATTCACCAGGACCGCTATTGAGAGTCACCCACTCTGACTGTTCTCGAATACAATCAACTCTAAGGCTCTCCTAGCACATGAACACCCTTTTCCTTGAAGCACGTGACCGAATCACTATCCTTACAATTCGCCCATGCCTTAAGCAAAAATTCTGAATCCTCCAAAGCCTAACCCTGGTCCGACAGGGCCAACTCTTTCACATATTCATCAAATTCCACGCACAATCACCATTTTACTCCTTTCCCTTTAGCTGTAATAACTTGCCAACATGCCGACAATCCGCAACCCTATGATAACACAATTCTACAACCCAATTGCAGATGGTGGGACTCCCCTACTTAGCCCGAAGATACTCCTTGCACCACTCTAGACCCTGCCGAGATTCTTTCTCCTTCGATAACGCGATCTTGCTCAACCAATCCGTACAATTCTTCCAAATTCTCTTGCTAGAACTCCCTAAATACTCAAATTCTCTAGCATTATTCACACATTCTGCCTCCTACCGAATAGCCACTAGAACCCCTCACAGAGACTTGCCAATCATGCCACCGCTAACCTATTCACAGGAGATAATCCACCTGTGGAAATCACCCGCGGACACCTTCCAACGATGCTGAAATGCACGTTCTCTGCGACTTAAATACCCCATCCTGCGCCCTGCTACATTTACCAACTTTACTAGTCGGTCCGCTCCTCATGGACATCCATTAAATGCGCGACAATATCTTCAAATTCCAAGTTATGCTGTCGCTCCCTCACTTTGCGACTGCTCAACTTCTGCTTCTTACACCGGGCCTCCTAGAAATGGAACCACCGCCTAGCCTCAATTGGGGATCATTCTCTGCCAATCGCATTCTTTAATACTTCTTCCCAATACTCTGACCCCACGCAACCGAAGAAACCATAGCACCGACAAACTTAACACATTCCATTCGATCAACGATGGCGACTTCACATCACAGGTGCATATCCCATCTCACTTTAGGACACCAAGTCTTACTACTTTATCAACCTCAACCGGACCATTCATAACCCAACCTTTCCTCTACCGGAAATAAAATACCAAAATCTCGAAATCACACTCTGAGAAGACCTCCCTTCAAACCATTCATCACCCCCAACATACGGGCAAGCATTCTATCATTATATCGACATCGTGCGATAACCAATCACAAGTATCATCACTACCTGAGCATAGCCTTAAGGCTCTAAGAAACACAGCTGCTGAGCTGAAACAACATATTATTCTTTTGCAGGGCCATAAAAATAGTCCCAACCAGTTACACATGGAAACATCTCGAATTACATCTGTAGCACCATTTCAATTCCTCAAATTCCTGATTCATAGCAAGCGCTTCGCGACGAGTAAGATTGAGTAGGAATAAACTTAGGCATAAGCCTTTAAGGGAATCAAATCGCACGATAAGGAATAAATAAGGGAAGTACTCCTAATAGCCCTGTAGCCTCTCGAAGATAAGTACAGACATCTCCATACCGATCCGCAAGACTCTACTAGACTTGCTCATGACTCGTGAGACCTAAGGGAACCTAGTGCTCTGATACCATGTTGTCACGACCCAAAATCCGTAAGGTCATGATGGCGCCGGACATCATTGTCAGGCAAGCCAATCATTAATTAGTTGAAATAATTTCCTGTTTTAACATTTATGAAAAAGCATTTCCTCACACTTTATTACATATTAACTAAATAAAATCTGTCGAGTAAAACAATAGTTTGAATATTCCATTTTAGCAATTATATCCCAATACATCCCAGAACCCGGTGTCACAAGTACATGAGCAATTTCTAAGAATTTATACAATCATCACAAAGCCTGTCCGAAATACAAATTGGACTAGGAAATTTCAAATGAAAATAAATATAGTACGAGAGAGACTCTGTCAGCTGCGGTTCGCCTCCGGATGATGCAGCTCGCCTAGGTATCCAAATTTGCCATATTGCTATGAAAGTACCTGTGCAATAAAAATGCACAGCAAGTGTAGCATGAGTACAAAAACAACGTGTACTCAGTAAGTCGCTCGCCTAACCTCAGAGAGGTAGTGACGAGAGGTAGAATTAGACACTCACTAAGGTCCAGCAAATTAGTTAACAGTATATGATGAGCACGGTAGGCATGTAAAGGTAGTAAAGCAACAATATATATAAGGCACTGAAAATCCAAGTAAATACTGGAAGTAAACAAACAGTTATCACTTCCTCATTTTCCCCCAAATATTATAAATAAACAATTTCCTCTTTGTTTTCCCCAAATATCTTATCACTTTAAAAATCCATGAAAAAACATTTAACAATTTAGCATGCGCATACGGGATAAGGACAACCGGCCTGAGCCGTCGTAATAATCATCTCTATGCACTGCCGAGGATCGAACGGCCCGTACCAAAAGTGTACCTCTCAATAAATTACTCATGTCTATGCACTGCCGAGGGTCGAACGGCCCGAACCATAAGTGCATCTTTCAATAAAATAATCATGTATATGTACTGCCGAGGGTCGAACGGCCCGAACCATAAGTGCATCTTTCAATAAAATAATCATGTATATGTACTGCCGAGGGTCGAACGGCCCGAACCATAAGTGCATCTTTCAATCCGCCGTGGCGTACGGCCCCCTCCCATGAGAGTGGGGGAAATAACACTCCGCTCGCGGAATGTAAATTGCAAAGCGGTCACATGCAGTCAGGCACAATCAACAGTCTACCCCGAATACGTCGGGAAAACAAATGCTCAAGTCAATGACAGATTTCTCTTTTAAAAACCATAAAATAGTGTTTAAATCCTTTTTCGAAATTTATTTTCCAAGTCTAATAATGTTCAATAATATCACTTTATCAAGTATACGATTAACTACGGAGGAAAACAATTCTCTTTCTAGCTGATTAAGAAAATGAACTCTAGTCTTCTTTAGATATCAAATTACGATTTCGATTATATTAGCAGTCAAGTAACTACAGGCAGGATCACGGGTATAACACATAAGGCATGCTAGTGGGTCTTAGGCTACCCAGACATGGCATAATAGTAGCTACGCACGGACTCCTGTCACCTCGTGCGTACGTAGCCCCCGAAGATAATAACACATACTTAATTAATTCACCTAGGGGGACAATTTCCCCTCACAAAGTTAGAAAGGAGACTTACCTCGCTCCGAAGTCCCATAACCGGCTTCCAAGCCCTTCTGACGACTTCCATGGATGCACAACGCCCCAAAACTACCAAATAACGGGCAAAGAAATGAAAATTCATCCTAATACTTGCAACAAATTCAAATTATATACTTTCCCAACTCCACTCATTGAAATGACCAAAATGCCCTCGGGCCCACGTGCCCGGAATCCGAAATTTCTCGAAGATATAATCTACCCATAGCTCCACTAGTTCAAATAACAATTTACTCTACATTCCATGCTCAAATTCGTGGCTAAAAATCCAAATTTCCATTTCCTAGGTTTTTTTAAGATTTCTCAATTTCCTACCAATTTCCATGTCTAATTTCATGCATATACTTGTATTTAACTTTAAAAACATGAAGAAATTACTTACCTTGACATTGCATGAAGAAATCCTCTCTTGAAGCTCCTCAGAAATCGACCAAACCAAAGAAGAAATGAAGAAATGGCCACAAATTCTCAGTTTTAAAACATTCTGCCCAGGCCATTTTTCGCACATGCGATCCAACACTCGCACCTGTGATACCGCAGGTGCGCCCAAACCTCCGCACATGCGGCTTTCCTCAACTCGAGCCAATTTCGCACCTGCGCCCCATAAGCCGCATCTGCGACCTCGCAGGTACGGAAATACCATCGAACCTGCGGTGCCATAGCCGCACATGCGGCCAAATCCTCGCAGGTACGGTCACACCAGATGACAGCAAATTCCAGCCTTCTTCAAACTATCAACTTGATCCGTTAACAACCCGGAATCCACCCGAGGCCCCCGGGAACCCGTCCAATTATACCAACCTATTCCAAAACATAATGCGGACTTGCTCGAAGCCTCAAATCACATCAAACAACATCGAAACCACGAATCACACCCAAATCCCAACTTTAAGAACTTAGAAATTTCTAACTTCTACATCCGATGCCGAAACCTATCACATCACGTCCGATTGATCCCAAATTTTTCAAACAAGTCATATTCGACATTACGGACTTGCTCCAACTTCTGGAATCGCATTCCAACCCCGATATCAAAACTTTCACTTCCGGTCAGATTTCTCAAAAACCTTCAAATTTCTGTCTTTAAACAAATGACTTCAAAAATGACCTCCGGACATCCGAATTCACTTCCGATCGCGCTCCCAACTCCAAAATCACCATACGAAGCTATTCCCAGACTCAGAATCCCAAACAGACATCAACATCATTGAAATGCGCTTCAAGCCAAACTTAGGAAATTCCTTCAAAAATATTGACTTCCACATTTTACGCCGAAACGCTCCCGGGTTATCCGAAACCCGATCCGGACAAGTCCGAAATCATCATACAAACCTGCTGGAACCTTCAAATCCTGATTCGGAGGTTGTTTACTCAAAATTCCAATATTAGTTAATTCTTCCAACTTAAGGCTTCTGAAATGAGAATTTTCTTTCCAAGTCAACTCTAAACTTTCCGAAATTCAATTCCGACCACACCTACAAGTCATAATACCTGAAATGGAGCTGCTCACGACCTCCAACCGCTGAACGACGCGCTAGAGCTCAAAACGACCGGTTGGGTCGTTACAACTACATTTGAGGTAAGCAATTTTCACTTAGATTGGGCTTTATATCTTGATTACCCATGATTTTATACACCTAAAACTTGGAATTTTAAAGGAAATTTTGGATTTTTCCCTACACTTTAAGAGAGTGTATTTTGGGGATTTTAATTTCGAGTTGGACTCAATTTTAAAAATTAATAATATATTTGGACTCGGCAGGTTATGGTTCATCAGATTTTGGTATTGATTTAGGATTTTGGGCCCATGAGCCCGGGTTGACATTTGTTGACTTCTAGGATTTTTTTTCAAAGATCAAAGATTTATGGATTGAGATCGCTTTCAATGGCATTATTGATTTCTTTGGATGATGTTTGGCTTGGATTTTCACGGTTAGAGAGCTACATCGGGGTTTTTACACGATTCGAGGTTGAAGAAAATGAGGTAAGTAACTTGTCTAAACTTGGATTTGAGGATAATTTCCCATTAGTTATGGTACTTGGTTATGTGATAGTGTTGACGTATATGCGAGGTGACGATCGTATATGCGTGCACCAAAATTACTCATGATCCAGATAGTTCTTAGGCTATTATATGCCATGTTTTGCTACCATACTTCTTTGATATCATGTTTTCTCCATTTGTATGACTTCGTGAGTTATTGTTCGTGTCAGTAATCATGTCTAGTTTATCTTCTAGATTGTTTGAGATATGATATGGCTATTTTTGATATGTTGAGCTATTTGCCTTAGTCATAGTCATACTGCTCAGTCATGATAATTATATTTGCATGTTATATCTATGTCTTTGTGCACTTTTGATATGCTATCTCATATGTTATTGATGTCCATGTACGTGAGACGAGTTTGAGATGAATTTTTGGTACATTATTATATTCCATGTTGTATATTGGATTATGTTTTGGTGAGATGTTGGAATATGGAGACTTGAGCGGATTGACGATTGATGTGTGTCGTATAGCCATGTTGATTGATTGTGAGGCGACGCTTGCGTCGAGGCCCCACATTAGGCTGAGTGATATTAGTACTGAAGTGGCACATACGCTAGGCCCCACATTGGGCTAAGTAGTACTAATGATTGGGCGACGCGTACGCTAGACCCTATGTTGAGCTACATGATATTGATCGTTGACTTAGATCCGATCAGCATTTGGGAAAGGACCCGCCCATCCGGAGTTAGGTATTAACCTTTGGCGCTGGCACAAGGTCATATATATTTGCTTCAATGAGGGACTTATTTAAGGCACCCGTACAGTGTTGCGTGTGCGTATGTGTGTGAGAGAGGGTCCATGGGCTTTGAGCCGAGCATCACGAGCATTCTTAGAGTATGATTCTGGGCCATTATGTCAGGCACTATGAATGTGCTGAGATTTATTTATACTTGATGATTTAACTATAAAATTGTTGATTTGGCATGTATGACTGACATGCAGGCATGGAGATGTATTATCTCTCATACTAGTTTGATAAATCCACTTGAATTTTAGAGTCTGATATCATAGTTTTATCTTGTCAAATACATGTTTAAGTGAATACTATGGGAGTTGGTGCCTTGGTTATTATATCTAAAAAGCATGCAGATTTTTTCTCTTATTGTGTTAAGATGATTTTGTTATCATTTGAGATGTTCTCTTTCATATGCTATTATTCTACTATTATTGTTATTGTTGGTTGAGGAAATTGAGCATCGGAACATGCGTAGCTCGTACTGCTTTCAGCCCGAGGTAGGCTTGTTACTTATTGAGTTCATGTAACGACTCGATCGGTCATTTTGAGCTCTAGCGCGTCGTTCAGCTGTTGGAAGTCATGAGCAACTCCATTTTAGGTATTATGACTCGTAGGCATGGTCGAAGTTGAATTTCGGGAAGTTCAGAGTCAATTGGAAAGAAAATTCTCATTTTAGAAGCCTTAAGTTGGAGAAATGGACTAAGATTGGAATTTTGAGTAAACAACCCCTGAATCAAGATTTAAAGGTTCCTGCAGGTTCGTATGATGATTTTGGACTTGGGCGTATGTCCGGATCGGGTTTTGGATAACCCGGGAGCGTTTCGGCGTATGTGGAAGTCAGCATTTTGAAGAAAATTTCCTAAGTTTGGCTTGAAGAGCATTTCAGTGATATTGATGTCCGTTTGGGATTCCGAGCCTGCGAATAGCTCCGTATGGTGATTCTGGAGTTGGGAGCACGATCGGATTTGACTTCGGATGTCCGTAGATCATTTTGAAGTCATTTGGCTAAAGATAGAAATTTAAAGGTTTTTTGAGAAATCCGACCGGAAGTGGAAATTTTGATATCAGGGTCAGAATGTGATTCCAGAAGTTGTATCAGGTCCGTAATGTCGAATATGACTTGTGTACAAAATTTAAGGTCAATCAGACGTGATTTGATGGGTTTCAGCATCTGATGTGGAAGTTTGAAATTTCAAGTTCTTGAAGTTTGAATTCTAGAGTGATTCGTGATTTTGGCGTTGTTTGATGTGATCTGAGGCCTCGAGCAAGTCCGCACTATGTTTTGGAACAGGTTGGTGTAATTGGACGGGGTCCCGGGGGCCTCGGCTGGATTCCGGGTGGTTAACGGATCAAGTTTGGAGTTTGAAGAAGGCTAAGGTTGTTGTCATCTGGTGTGGCCGCACCTGCGGTTGAAATTTCAAGTTCTTGAAGTTTGAATTTTAGAGCGATTCGTGATTTTGGCGTTGTTTGATGTGATCTGAGGCCTCGAGCAAGTCCGCACTATGTTTTGGAACAGGTTGGTGTAATTGGACGGGGTCCCGGGGGCCTCGGCTGGATTCCGGGTGGTTAACTGATCAAGTTTGGAGTTTGAAGAAGGCTAAGGTTGTTGTCATCTGGTGTGGCCGCACCTGCGATGCTTGGGCCGCAGGTGCGGCTTTGCCGCCGCAGGTGCGAAAGTTTGCTGGTTTGGCAGGGAACGCAGGTGCGAAAGTTTGCTGGTTTGGCAGGGAACGCAGGTGCGATGGAGTTTCTGCACCTGCGAAGCCACAGATGCGGACAATAAGTGCAAGTGCAAAGTTTGGCTTGAGCTGAGGAAAACTGCAAGTGCAGAAGTTTGGGCGCACCTGCGGAATCGCAGGTGTGAGAGCTGGATACCAAGTGCGAAAAATGGCCTGGGCAGAATGTTTCAAAACCGAGATTTGTTGGCCATTTCTCCCATTTTCTTTTGGTGTGGGGCGATTTTGAGGGGCTTCAAGAGAGGATTTTCTTCATGCAATGCTAGGTAAGTAATTCCTTCATGTTTCTAAGTTAAATACAAGGTTATTACATGGAATTATACATGAGAATTTGTAGGAAAATTAGGAAATCTTGAAGAAAACCTAGAAATTTATATTTGGATTTTAACCACGAATTTGAGCATGGAATTTAGAGTAAATTGTATATTTGAACTAGTAAAGCTATGGGTAGAATATATCTTCGAGAAATTTCGGATTCCAGGCACGTGGGCCCGAGGGCATTTTGGTCAATTCGCTGAGCGGGGTTGGAAAATATATAATTTGGAATTGTTGCAAATATTAGAGTGTATTTTCATTGGTGTGTCGTTGTTTGGATAGTTTTGGGGCATTGTGCATCTATTGGAGTCGTCGGGAGGGCTTGGATGTCGGTTATGGAATTTCGGAGCGAGGTAAGTCTCCTTTCTAACTTTGTGAGGTACTCTAAATTTGAGCATGGAATTTAGAGTAAATTGTATATTTGAACTAGTAAAGCTATGGGTAGAATATATCTTCGAGAAATTTCGGATTCCAGGCACGTGGGCCCGAGGGCATTTTGGTCAATTCGCTGAGCGGGGTTGGAAAATATATAATTTGGAATTGTTGCAAATATTAGAGTGTATTTTCATTGGTGTGTCGTTGTTTGGATAGTTTTGGGGCATTGTGCATCTATTGGAGTCGTCGGGAGGGCTTGGATGTCGGTTATGGAATTTCGGAGCGAGGTAAGTCTCCTTTCTAACTTTGTGAGGGGGAATTGTCCCCCTAGGTGAACTAATTAAGTATGTGCTACTATTTGCGGGGGTTACGTACGCACAAGGTGACGGGAGTCCGTGCGTAGCTACTATTATGCCATGTCCGGGTAATCTAGGACCACTAGCATGCCTTAGTTGTTGTACTTCTGATCTTGCCGGTAATATTAGACCGCTAATATGATTGAAATAGTAATTGAATGTCTAAGAAGACTAGAGTTCCTTTTCTTAATCATCTAGAAAGAGAATTGATTTCCTCCTTGGATAATTGTATACCTGATAAGGTTATATTATTGAATATTATTAACCTTGGCAAATGAGTCTCAAAACAAAGATTTAAATGCTATTTTTCGTGTTCCTTTAAGAGGATTTTATCATTTCCTGAGAAACTGTTTTCTTGAATAAAATACGGATCTATTATGTGAATACGTGTACATATGAGCACCTGAGTCGCAGGTATGATTCGCGAGCAGGTTAGCCTTATTATTTTTGTGTTGACCGCGTCGCATGATTGATTCGCGAGCGGAAAAAATAGATGCATCTATGGTTCGGATCGTTCGACCCTCGGCAGTGCACAGTTTATGTTTATGTTGGTTCGGGCCATTGACCCTCGGCATTTCTTGCGCATGATATTTGTTGCGTATTACTGTGAGTTATACATGTTTATTGGCCTAAGGAAGTTTTGATGGCCAGTTATGAGGAAGGAGAATTGATGTGTAAAATGTGAAATAAGTCTGATGTTTCTTATCCCGGATTATGATTTAATTTTTCAACTAAAATGACAAAGATTTAAAGTGTTAAATGTGGAAGGAGTTGATATTATTTATTCCTGATTTTAATAAATTGTCTATGACATTCATGCTTAGTGTCTAACTTGAATATACTAAACTGACCTCTAGCAAGTGTCTAATTCGACCTCTCGTCACTACCTCTCTGAGGTTAGGCGGGTGACTTACTGAGTACACGTTGTTTTTGTACTCATGCTACACTTGTTGTGCATTTTTATTGCACAAATACTTTCATAGCGACGTGGCTGGTCTGGAGGCTTAGGCGAGCTGCATCATCTGGAGGCGATCCGCAGCTGACAGAGTCTCCCTCATATTGTATTTATTTCCATTTTAAATTCCTTGTCCAATTTGTATTTCGGACAAGCTTTGTAATACTTGTGAAATTCTTAGAATTTGCTCATGCACTTGTGACCTCGGGTTCTAGGATGTGTTTGGATTTAATTGAATAAATGGAATAGTTTACCTGCCATATTTATTTGATAAATTTTTATTCGTTTTTATGACTTGTAAGTGAAAGGTAATAATTTCGAAATATGTTAAAACAGAAAATTATTTTAACTAATTAATGATTGGCTTACCTGACGGTGGTGTCCGGCGCCATCACGACCTTAATAGATTTTGGGTCGTGACAGTTCATGTGGTCAGTTGTACTAATACTATACTTTACACTTTGTGTGTGGATACATATATTGCTGATCATGGTAGTTGACCGTGACCATACAAATTAGAGTGAATTCTCTTGGTCGCACTGTTATTCAATTTGCAAGCCATGAAGTCCCTTCCTTATTTTATGTTAACATTGTTTAGTCTTTCATACAGTATTCTACTTGATTCAGACCTTGCATTTGCTTATTCTTTAGAGCTCATGCGCTCAGTGACACCAAATCGTAGAATGTTATTTGTATTGTGACTATTTACATAGTTAATTATGATTATTTCCACTGTTGAGACCATTTAGTGTTGCTATTTAAGTTTCTTTCTGCTTATTGATTTATGGCTTGCCTAGAAAGCGGTATAAGGCGTCGTCACGACTTCGGTCAAATTTTTGGGTCGTGATATAGATACAAATAGAACAACCATATTTCTGGTCATATAAATAATTTTTAGGGTATTCTTGATAAGTTATCTAGAATGTGTGCAAGGTTTTGATGAAGAAATACAAGGACTTTGACTTTTGAATACTTTGCCCGACTCTTGAAAAACTCTTTGTGTTTCTTTTGACTAATTTCGCTCCCAATGTTATTGTAACTATGAAATATGCTAAGAATGGTGTCTTAAATGAAGATATGAGAAGAAAATCTCATGATTCTTCTTCTTCAGCTTCACGCTACGATGTTTTGGTTACTGAAGACAAGGGAAAAACAACTTCAGAGGTTAGAATGACATAGATAAAGATAGAAATACGTTGAAGTCCAGTACAAAAATATTATACGTGATCATTGTAATAAGAAAGGGTATATCAAGATATACGATTACAACTTTAAGAGAGAAATAAGACAATAAAAGGAAGATGGTGACAATGAAAATCGTGTTTCTACTGTTATTAACGATGATCTTCTTTTTACCTGCAACAAAGATGTCATTAGTCTTGTTCATGATAAGACTAGATGATTTATGGATTCAGGTTCCACTTCTCATGTCACACCAAAGATGAAGTATTTTTCTTCTTATTTCCAGGTAATTTTGGAATGTTAAAAATGTGCAATGGTGATGAGATTGAGGTTCGGCATTAGCACAGTTTGTTTGAAAACTATCAATAGTTCGAGGTAGTTCATAACGACATCAAGCATGCTCCATATGTTCGCATGACTTTAATATCTGTAGGAAAGCTTGATGATGGGGATTATTATAATATTCTTAGTGGTGGCCAGTGGAAGCTTACTAAAGGTTCAATACTTTTGGCTCGAGGTATCAAGTTATCTCACTTGTACAAAATGTACGTCTATATTTATATTGACTCGGTTAATTTGGTGAATAATGATACAATATCATGGTTATAGCATAGAAGGTTGAGTCATGTGAGTGAGAAGGAGATTAATAATTTGGCTAAGAAGAATTTGTTTTCTGGAGTCAAGCAAAGTTATAGAGATGTGTTCATTACTTATTTGGGAAATAAAAAAAATATTCTTTTAGAGTCATCTGTATTCGAGAAATCTTGATTTGCTGGAATTGGTACACTCTGATTATGTGATTTTTTAAAAGTAACTCACAATGATACACTACTTTGTATATCTTATTGATGATCATTCTCATAAACTCTGAGTATTTCCTTTGAAGTACAAAGATCAATTATTTGATGCGTTCAAGAATTTTTAGGCCTTGGTTGAGATGCAGACAAAAAATATTAAAATGCACGCGCTCAGACAATAGTGGTGAGTGTATTAATCCTTTTGATAATTATTGAAGATTGCAGGCTAGTCGACTTTAGAAAATTCCTCCAAATATGGTTAAATGGTTTATCAGAGTTAGATGCTTGCCATCTAATGCTAAGCTGTCAGACTACGTTTGGGCAAAAGCACTCAATATTGTTGCTTATGTTATCAATTTGTCTCCTACTATTACTTTGGATGGTGATGTCCCTGACAGGGTTTGATTTGGTAAGAATATTTCTTATGATCACTTGAGAGTCTTCGGGTATAACGCCTTTGTGCGTGTTCCTAAGAATGAGCGATTAAAGTTGAATGTTAAAACTAGGTTGTGTATTTTATTGATTATAGTCAAGACGAATTGGGCTATCATTTTTATGATCCAGTTAAGAAAACTATTAGATGTCGTGATGTTGTATTCTTTGAAACAATTGAAGATTTTCACAAAGCTAAGAAGGTTGATTTATAGAGTAGTGAGAGCTTAGTTGATGTTGATCTAGTTCAAGTGATGATTCCACCTGAAGAAAATCTTCAAAATAATGATAATCAAGTTGATAATGAAAATAATGAGTATGTTCAGAATGACTAGCATGATATTGTTAATGCTCCAGTTCATGATAATGTGGTTGTCAGCAACTAATCGCAGTTGATACTCAAGAGTTCTCTCAGAAGATCTATTAGAGAGAAAATACCTTCCTCTCGTTATCCTCATACTGAATATGTACTCTTTGTTGATGGGAGAGAAATTTAAAAATTTTAAAGAAGCCATGTATAGTGAAGAAAAAAAAAGTGTCTGATGCTTCGAAGGATGAGATGAAATTCTTACATGATAATTATATTTTTGATTTAGTTAAACTATCCAAATATAGAAAAACCTTAAAAATAGGTAGGTTTTAGGGTGAAACATGAAGATAGTAACTCAGCTCCACCAGAGGTTAGATTAGTTGTCAAAGGCTCTAATAAAAAAAAGGGAGTTGATTTTAATGAGATATTCTCTCCAGTTGAGAAGAAGTCATCCATTCGTGGGTTTTAGGCTTAGCTGTAAGTTTAGTTTAGAGGTTGAGAAAATAAATGCTAAAACCACTTTTTCATAGTAATTTAAATGAAAAAATTTATATTAAGCAACCAGAAAGTTTTGTAATAAAAAAAAAAGAGAATTATGTTAGAAAGTTGAAGAAGAGCTGGTATGAAACAAGCTTCCGGCGGTGGTACATGAAGTTCGATTGTTTTATGAGTCAATATGGCTTTAAAAAGATTTCTTCAAACTATTATATTTTTTGTTCAAAATTTTTCTAATAATAATTTTATTATTTTATTATTTTATTTTGATAACATACTTGTTTTTAGTCATAATGCTTATAGGATTCAGAAGTTAAAATAAGAGTTGAAGAAGTTTTTTTTCTATGAAAGACTTAGGACTAACAAAGTAGATTCTTGGCATGCAGATTGTCTGTGATAGAGAGGTTAAAAAGTTATGGTTATTACAAGAGAAGTACATTCAAAAAATACTTGCAGGTTCAACATGAATATAACTAAGGTTGTCAGTATAACTTTAGCTATGCACTTCAAATTGAGCATGGAGTAGTGTTCTTTCAGTGATGATGAGAAGGACGATAGAAAGAAAGTTCCTTATGCTTCATTTGTTGGCAGTTTAATATATGCAATGATTTATACAAGATCAGGTATTACTCATATTCTTGGTATATTAGCCAATTTCTTTCTAATTCAGGAACATAGCTTTAAAATGCAATAAAGTGGATAATGAGATGTCTTTATGGCACTTCTGGTTTGAGTTTGTGTTTTGGAACATGGAAGCGTATTCCTTGTGGTTACACTGATTCTAATATGACATGTGATGTTGATACTCGCAAGTCTACTTCAGGTTATTTGATTACCTTTGCAGGAGGAGCTGTGTAAGAAAAAATACGTTGAAAAAATGCCTTGCTCTATCTATTACAAAAGTTGAGTTTATTGCTGTCGTTGAAGCTAGTAAACTGTTGCTTTAGATGCAGAGATTTTTCGGGGAACTTGTCTTTGCGCAAGAGAGTTATGTGCTTTATTGCGAAAGTCAAATGGCTATTTATCTTGGCAAGAATTCAATATTCATGATAGATCTAAACATATTGTTGTGAGATACCATCGAATTCGAGACGTGTTAGATTCTAAGTTGCTTGTAGATTCTAAGTTGTTTGAGTTTGAGAAGATTCGCATGGATAGTAATGGTTCCGACATGTTCACCAAATATTTATCAAGATGAAAGTTTGAAAATTGTTGCTTGATCGTCGGAATGACGGTCTCCTCACATAGTCGGAAGGCAGAGAATTATTTGATTTCTAGAGCCATTTCTTCCTACGTGGATTAAAAGGTGCCTTTTAGATGTAGCCCGCTTTATCCAACAGCCCATTAGTATCTAGACATATAAATATGTAACAAGTAATAAAAAAAAATAAGAGAGCACCCATTTTTAACTTTTAAGAGAGAGAAAATTGTGTTCTTTTGCTCTAGAAATTTTTTGCTCAGAAATTCCGCTTGAAATAGCATTTTTAAACGTGTTAACAGTTGGATCGTGCTCATGCTCAAATTTAAACAGGGTGTTTTTAACATTTGGTTCTTGGATTTTAATGATGAAAATTAAATTTGAATGCATGTAGCTTCAATTCGGGAGGAGTGAACAATAGCTTTGTTTTTTCGGGTGATTTCTCTTCTTCATTCAATTGTTTTGGTGATATGTGTTGATTAATCAATATTAAAGTATAAAAAAATTATGAGAGGATAAACGACATAAGCATGTTATATATTTATTATTTTAGTGTTTGCACCTGTATTCGTGCAAACATGTCCTTTCATTTGCGATCGATTTTCATACTATTGTACCTCCATTATTAATTGGTTTCCATAATATATCAAGTTGTAAATGGTGCATGACATATGTAATTCATATCTATGTAAAATATGTCATTACTTGTTTAACACTCAAATTTTCATATATTTCTTAGTAGAAACTGATTATTTTACTCTCTTTCGTATAAGAAAAAAAGCTACTCTCGAAAAATTGATAAGCTACCTGAATCAACTCCATATCTTAATTTGATAGATTTAAAAAAGCACTTTAACATCTCTTAACTTTTGTCATATATAATTAATGGGAGAACGAAAATACCATGCAGAATGAAACTTGTGATATTATAAGAGTTACACTAAACTAGTCAATTTGATCATACGAATCACTATAAATTTAAATGAAAAATAATTATAATTTATTCAAATCAAAATTTATATGCAAGACATATATCTAGCCTCATTTTACTTAATGCCAACATAGCCGGGGCGGATTTAGGGGGCGGATGGTTTCACCCAAACCAACCCCCTTCGCTGAAAAATTATATTGTATATATAACGTAAAATCTGTTTTTTTATCTCTATATATTAAGTTTTGAATCCCTTTAACACAACTCAGATGTGTAGTTTAATGGTCAAGGAAGTTCAAAACATCAAAAGGTCAAAAGTTCAATTCTCATTAGCTACAAAAAAATATTTTTTGAACCCCTTTACCCTGCCTCCGCCACTGAACATAGCCATAACCTTTTCTTCTTCTTTTTTTTTTTTTTTACCATCAAAGATTATGGTATAATGTATGAGATTCGTTGACCTTTAATCATAAATCTCGGATTGAATTAAAAAGAGGGTATTGTTATTTTTAGTCCGTACGAGAAATTATTTACATTCAGTAGCTGGAAAAGTGTATAAAATTCGTAAAATTTGTATATAACATAATATATATATATATATATATATGGTCAGTCTCGCTACCTCTTTAGTTGCCGCCCCCTACTTGCTCATTCACAATTACTACCATAAGAAAGTCGCCTNTCGTAGTTGCAAGAATTTTTTTTTTCGAGAAAAGGTCCCCTCCTTCAATATCATGATTGGGTCGACCAGGCCAGATCATGAGTGAATAGAAAAAAAATATACATAGCTGTTCCAGCTGAAATACTTGGAATAATTCTACCACTTCTACTAGGAGTAGCCTTTTTAGTGCTAGCTGAACGTAAAGTAATAACTTTTGTGCAACGTTGAAAGGGTCCTGATGTAGTGGGATCGTTTGGATTGTTACAATATATATATATATATATATATATATTCGACTATTATTTTGATAACGGCTACACATTCATTTTTCAATTAAAAAAATAGTAGGAAGCAAGAAAACAAAATAAAAGAAAGGATCCATCGCTACAAAACCAAAATCAACCCCAAAAAGGAATTATAATTAAAACCAAATTAGAACAGTACAACAAAGCAACAACCAAACTCTTTGCAGCATTCTCCATCTCTACATCTGATCATTTATTTTATATAGTAATCAAGATAGATCTACACCCATTATTTTCCTAATTTTATAATACCAATAACTCTTCCACCATAAAATTCATCTAAGCATTGGTTTTGTCGATTTTGTCAAAACCCTATATTCCTCGCTTTTGTAACGCCCAACTGATTCGCTTGCTTTTAACATTTATTCTTGCTATCTGTTTTTCATCATGAGACAGAGGAAATCAGCAAAATCTGACGCTCAACAGCTAGACCAACATCAGAATGGTCACTTGTCTAAATTCAGAAAAATTTTCGATCCTGAAGCTTCTTGGGACAAGGTTCGATTTTTCAGTTTTTTCGTTGAAGCATAGATACTCACTGTACATTGCTTTCTGTTATGGATATTCTTTTTCCCCCCCTTTTATGCTGCTATTTGAGAATTTTAACTTCTGGGTCTTCGTTTATGGTACATTTCTTTCCGTCATTCTTGCATATCTGAGAGGTAAACTACATATCTTAGAACCCCACAAATAGAAAAGCACTTTATAAGCGTTTGATTCTATTGGAGTGTTTAGCGGGAGATTTGGAGTGGTGGGTGGAGTGACTAAGACATTCGAAAGGTTTTTATTTGCTTTCAATATTATGGCTGCTCTTCAGAAAACTGCATATGCTAGAGCTACAAGTAGCTGTAAATGTATTGCATTCCGAGGGTGTGGTCTAATGGTCAATAAAGTGGAAGGAGAACCATGGGGTCTCAGCTTCGGATCACGTAGGCAAGAACACTAGGTGATTTCTTTCCTTGATGGGTAGAGTTACCCGGTACGTGAGTTGGTGGGAGATACTAGCACGTACCCGATAGAATAGTTGAGGTGTGGGCAAGCTGGCCCGGGCACCACTGTATGAATAAAAAGAAAAGTAGCTATAAATGTATTTACTAATTTTTATCTTTAAAGCTTAGAGATTTTTCAATCGGGAAATGTTATAATTTTTCCTTTGTTACAACTTGCAACATACCTGAAAAGGAAAGATTTTTAGACTTTTTGCTTCTCCTTTAGGTTTCTGGTAGCAGACAAGGGTTGTGCCACAGCTTGATGTGTCGGTTTCAGTCTTTTGGTGTATTATACATTAGTCAATCTAGTAATTGTTTTTATCTTGTAATTGCAGGATCAACTGGGTGATGTATTGCATTGGGCTAGACAATTGATGGCCCTTGTTTGCGGGTTAATATGGGGTGTCATTCCTTTGGTTGGTGGTGTCTGGTTTATGTTGTAAGTTTTCTTCTGTACCTCGCCTTCTTCTTTTTCTTGAAGGCATGGAATCTGCTATTAACTTGCTGTATTTCAAGTTCTCTGTAATATCTTCTTCATTTCTGTAACTGCACTTTATTTCTGTGTGTTATTATTATTTATGTGATGAGTTATGTTTTCACTTCAAAAGCTTTTGTCAATTGTTGCTTGTATGTTGAGTTTATTTCAATTCATTAGCTCTTGTTGACTGCTTGCTATCAATTGAGTTTATTTCAATTCATTAGCTCTCGTCCATTGCTTATTATCAGTTGAGTTTATCTCAGTTGATTAGCTCTTTTAAAAGTGACACACATTAGGCAACTCTTTTACTTCAGTTAGCTTATATGGTAACTCTTCGTGTTTGTACATACTGTTCTGCTTTGTTTACACGGACAACAAACTGTCATAGCATGGAAATTGCTCCAGAATTTTATGTCAATATTAAAATTATGATGTCTGTAAACATTCATTAACAAGAAAGGAAACTGAATGTAAGGATTTTTCAAAAATTAGGGGCTGGTTGTCTGAGGATATGTTAAGACAACCAGGGGCATGTGTTGTCATTAACAAGAAAGGAAACTGAAACAGGCAGAGAACAGGAAAATTAGTTTTATCCTCCCTATTGAAGTAGTTAAGGAGAAAAGGGTGAAATCTGAGCGTATAGTGAGGGGGAGAGAGATTAGTTTGAAGACAAAGCTGACTAAGAGGCTATACCCTTTCACTCAGTGTTAGTGAAAGAAAGCCCTTTCATCCTGATCTCATCTACTGAGGAGAGGGGAATCTCTTAGAAATGCATAGGAAAGAATGTCATATTAGACCTGAAAAAGTGAAAAACGGATTTGACTTAATCAAAAAGGATAATGGGAGGAGGATACACAAGAAACAAGCATAAGAACGTATGGGAGCATGCATAATTGGCATGAGCTTCTTTGATCATCAATGTACTTCAATTTCTGTAGGAGCATTTCAATCTTCAATCTTATCTGTATTTGAGCAAGTCCCTCTTGACTTCACTAATTTTGGGATAGTAATTTTTAAAAATTCTACTTTGCCAGTTTAAATGGCTTCATTAAAGTACTTCAACAACTTTTTCTGGACTATTTGGACTCTTTATTTGGATTCTAAAACTGTTTCTAATGATTTTCGGGTAAGAAACTAATGAATGTAATTTTTTTTCCTTATTGAAATAATAAATAATATTTTGATATGATTAAATCAGGTAAAAAGAATCAAAAAAGGACACGTCTTTATTTAGAGCCGGCAAATTAAATTTTGCTCGAGCCTTAAATCGTCAGACAACTTGAAGGGCGCTTTTTTTTTTTTTTTTTTTTTTTTTTTTTTTGTTTCTAATGGTGGAGTTTGAGTCAGCTTGCTCGCACTTCGACCATTCCATCGTGTATTTGCTATCTCGCACTAGCATTTTTTGTCTCTAGGTCTCTGCTGGGATTTGAACCCCCGTTTCCCATGATTTTTGCCCACTTTATTGACCTCTAGGTCCACCCACTTAGCCCTTAGGTGCTTATTGGAAGGACACTCTGTTCCTCTTCTGGAGTAAGCATTTCTCTTGAGGAGTGAGGTGAATGTCCGTGTCCTTTTTGTTTCTCTCTATTTCTTTTCTAAGTGATAGTCTTTGAAAATTGTTCCAATTAGGTAGATGTTTCAGACTCTATAACTAACAGTCTTTAGACCCATTCAGGTAATAAGACTCCCAGTTACTTTGAATAGCCTCTTTCTAATGAAAAAGATAAGTCAGTAACTTATAATATAAAAAAGAAATGAAAAGATAAGCCAGTACATCTAACTGTCTCTAAACTCTTTCAGATAGGGTCTTTTTATGTCTTCCTCAAAAACACAGGCATTGAGGATTACCTTATTTAAAAAAACATACAGGCACTAAGGAGATTGATCTTTTTTTTTTTGGAGTTACCTTGATTTTGGAGTTACCTTGAACCATAGAGTTCTCTGATGCAACTGTTGTTCTGGGTGATGTCAATGACTGATTGAATACGGAACTTTTGATAAGGGAGACAAAAGTTAATGGAGAAGACTTAATGTAGGACGGAAGCTTGTCTCACTCATTCTAAAGCTTTTTTCTTTTTGGCTAGTTTTTTGGTGCAACCTGGTTATTGTACAGGATGTTGATGCAATTTTAGATACAATAGGCTATCGGCACAATCCACAGTTATGTTTGGTCGCACTGGCTTAGTGCATGCTTTTATAAAATCTTTGATTACTTATAAAAAAAAACACTTAAATGTAGGACAAGGGCAGGATCTTAGACTCAAGGTAGGTGTCTTAGGAGCAAGTCTGCTATAATTTTGCTTCATATGGTAGAGATCCGTGGTAATGGTTAAACATATAAAATTTGAAGCTCATATTCTTTTTGCTATTTGGTAGTCACCTAGCATTTATAAGACTCATGCCGAGGTAAACCAATAAAGATGTTCATGGATGCTATATTTGAAGCCTATTCTTCATATAAACAGTTTCTAGTTATACCATTTCATGCATGATGAACCACAATATACAGTAATCCAAATACATATTTATAAGTTCCCAATATGTGAAATGAAATTTTCTGCTAGTTTTTTGTTTGATAATCATGGTGTCCGAGCCAGCTTGCGGACACGTCAACTAATTCCACAGGCGCCTACTACCTCCTACTAGCACAGGTACCGGGTAACTCTGTCCACCAAGGCTTGGACATATGGCAAGAAATCACCTAATGTTTTTACCTCCGCTGGAATTTTCTGCAAGTTTTAATAAACAAAAGACCTTATATACAACCATAACCCCATTTTTCTGTTTTAGAGTTTCGGGGATCTTAGCAGAATGTATTGCCATTTCTTTTCTTTCCAAGACTTAGCACTCTATGTTACTCAGTTTCGTGTATGGAGCAGGTTCTTAGAAAGGTTTATTCTTTTAATCGGAGAAATGTATATGTTATCCCAAAGGGCAAAAAAGGAAGAAGTGAATGGGGAATAATGTAAGAAGAGAAAGAGAGGATGGAAACATCAGAAAGGCTCTTTTGCTTCCAGACATTGAGAATGAGCACTTATATTTCACTAGAAATATTTCTTTGTGTTCGGCAAGAATTAAGATGTGTTGCTTCTAAGGAGAGAATTTTCGGGTGCTTAATAGCTGAGACCACATGGTTGGGAAATTTGTACGCACGAAATCGAGTTGGAATCTGCTTCTCCTTCTTTTAATGGAAGGACGTTGGTTGCTTGAATTGAACATCATCCTAATTTTCAAATATTTGGCCATAATTTTAAATCCTGTAGTGATTGAACTGATCACTTGCAATAATAATTGCATTCTTCTTAAACTTAGGTTTCTTGCACTTTCAACGGGTATTATCTATTGTTATTATGCGATGGTGCTAAAAGTTGATGAAGAAGAATTTGGTGGGCATGGAGCTCTCCTGCAGGAAGGGCTTTTTGCTTCTGTGACACTCTTTCTGGTACTTTAAACTTCCTTTCGACCCCCTTTTTACCCTCTGTATAAGTGAAAAACAAGTTATGTCCGTTATCATTGTCTCTCTTATTGCTAATTTCCTTTTTTTTTTCTTCCTGTTGCTTGTATTGCTTTTCGCACAGCTTTTGTGGACCCTAGTCTACAGTTTGGCTCACTTCTGATGCCGGCTTCTCAACTTGGTTGCTCTTGCTCTTCCTGGCTCTTTTCAACTCAGGAACTCATATTTTGGGAGATGCACAAGGTGTTATTTCTGTTGTTAAGATGAAGGAAGTTCCCACAAAGACAATGTTGGCTGATATTCGCGGCCACTTTTTGACTGTGCAATATTATCTTCAGTATAATCTGGAACATAGTAGCTTTACCGTTGCAAAAGATAGTTTCTTAACATGTATTTCTTCAGCATTCTTTGCTCTTCTTTAGAGTGCAGACCATGCTTTTTGACCCAATAATTATGTTTGTTTCATAGCCTTTCTTAGGTAAGTAGGATTTGCTTTTGGGAACAAATTCAGCAGCCTCCTTATCGCCACCCTTAAATAACATGTCCCCCAATTCCATCTCAATTATAATCTCAACTTTTGCACGGAGAATAAGCTTATCATCAGGTGACACATTCTCTGTTTGCATTTGAGGGAAGCACCTCATAACAACTCTAATCTGCTCATTATTCGGAAGGTCTTCAATTACTGTATTCCAAGATGCAACATCTCCCCAATAATGTCAAGCCAGTCTTCTTGACAAGCAGCCTCAATTTGCATTGAAATAATTGCATCCGGCAAAAAACGGAAAGCAAAATGTTGATTGGAACTTGATGTGCCAAATTATATCCTTGCATGTATCTTTTCAAACAAGTCTCGAGCTTTTTCCTTGTTAAGTAATTTAACTTGCTCAGAATACTATCGCCTTTCTTCATCTAATAATTTGCCAATTTTGAAGAGGCTGCTTTGTTTTGAATTTTAAGATAAATTATACTATATGATTATGATGTAAATGGACATAGAGGGAGAGATGCTGAATGAGAGGAACCAGCCTAATCCTGGATTATGCTACTACCAACTGCCAGTTCACATATAGACAAATGAGATATTATTGATTTTTAAAAAAAAAAACAATTATCTGTTCAATTTTAACCAAAATAAAGTAAAATCTGTTGACTATATTTTCTCTAGAACGAACAAATACATTAATGTTTCTAGATCTATGGGCAGAATATTTCTATTATACTAGTTTATGTTTCATGATATGAGACGTGGCGCTGACTGGGAGTTGAGACGCTAAATGAGAACAGCTTGCTGTACATAACGCTTCGTGACCTTCAGGATTAACTGAGGGGAATGAAATTAACATCATCGTTATGCCCATCGTTGCCTCTGTCTAATTAAGTAAACGCGGCCATAAACCCAACGTCTGCCAGGTCTTGAGATGGATTGCTGCAGTAAAAGCATATAGTATTAGCGCAACTATATATATGGATGAGAAAAGAATGTGAATGGTGAAGAACTGAAATGAACTAGGCATTCTTTAAATAAAATGTAGAGAGAAAATTGTTAATAACGAAAAATAAAAAATAGTAAAGAAGAGTGACACTAATAATTTAAATAGTAAGTCAGATCATCACTTATGAACTAAAATAAATAGAAAACACATACAAACTCAAGAAAAACAAATCCATCTAACACCTTAAGATTTATGGTTTTATCTTTTGCTCTTATAAACAATTCGATGGTATAACATGATATGATTTTGCAATAGTTCTAACATTGAAAACAGAATAATCATATCATAAAAAGACTAATTATTTTCACACACAAGAAACAGTAAATATGACTACTCCACCATTACTTGCATGTAATGAGATAAGCTGAAGCAGCAAGTATACAAGGAGTTCTATGATTGATTTAAGAAAATGTTAATTATAATTATTTAGAGTAAAAGCTTAAGATCTATCATCACAACAAATTATTTGCTTAATCATACTTATGGCTCATCATGTGTTTGCAAACTAGTGTCCAAAGTAAAGGGAAAAAGCCTAAGTATACATGAATTATGAATATAACATTATCTGGACCTGTAAAAAGAATGATCTCCACTTTCTAGCAAGTAACAAAAAATGTAACAGTGACACCAAAAAGGAAATGTACAAAATTCCTTCAACCAAACAAGCATGTAGTGTGGAGTATGAGAATCAAAGTCATGGTCAAAAGTACCTCAACCTTGGTCTGAAATTCTAGTTTGCTCCCACAAACATGACAATCAGCTCTATGTGGGGAACGGTGGGACTTCTCTGATTTCACGAAAGCAAACACCTGAGAGTAATAGTGCCAAGAGCTATAAGATTCATCCAGTTCAGTACAAGGAGATTTAACCTTTCTTCACTTGAAGCATATCAATAGCTTCTAAAAATATTTGTGGAATGTGAGAAGCTAGTTCTTAATTACCTCCTCACCACAGTTTGGGCATGCCCCTTTCAGAGCGACCAAGTCATTTTTCCAAAGTCCTTGAAGTGCTCCAACTGTGATTAATTTTCTCAAGTTATAAATTGTACTTGGGATGCATTGAAGAAAAAAGTTCTCAGAAAACTATGGACAGCCTTGCTTCGAGACATGGTTCAACAATCACATTTACACTGGTGACCATCACCTAACAGTAGAATATGGAGGCAAGTCGTAACAATTATAATTTAAGAAACAACATTCCCTAACAGACATCTTCTTAAGGAAATGGTTACAAACCTCACTCTAGTACCCATTTATGCAGCAATGCCAATATAATGCAAAATTAGAAAGGGCAAGAAAGTATTTAGGATCTTATACAAAATTTTCCTCTCAAATTCTTGTCAAGAAGATTGAGCTTTCTCCTTTTCAAAAACTAATCTAGCATAACTGGTTCAAACAAGGATTTTAAAATCAAAATCTCTTTCAGATGCTTAAGATCTTTCTGTGTACACAACAGGAGGTATCCTTTTGTGTAACAAAGCTTAGATAATAGCAGGTAAATTGAGATGGATAAAGAAAACCGTTTCTCCTTATAAGTAGTCTTTTCCCATAGAGGAACTAAAAGATGCTCATAGTTCTCCTTATAAGTAGTCTTTTCCCATAGAGGAACTAAAAGATGCTCATAGTTCTCGAGGGGTGGCAATTTGAGCCCAAACTCATCTACCCGGCCCAATCTGCCCAGAGATTAATGGGTTGGGCTACAAACATTTTAGCTCATGGGTCTATTTGGGCTGAGCCCAAGTTAACTCATTATTTTTTATAGTCCATTCTGACCCATTAAGCAGCCCAAATACAGCTCATGAAACTCAGGAATCTTTACCCAACTTATCTAGAAATTTATTAGTTGTCCATAGTTTTACTTTTTTTTTTCTTTGTATTTTCAATTTTCTGTTTTTTTGCACCAACCCCTCCCACAACCCGCTCAAATTCAGCCTAACTCGCCCATTTTCTGCCCCTATTTCTCACCAACTTATATTACTTGCACTAGAACACCTGACTATGAACACCAAGGAAACCAAAGAATGATGATGTCAAAGAAAGGAAACAGACTTGATATAAACTAAGTTAAATATCGCTGAACTAAATTTTCTAGAAGCACATCGAAGTAATTTATATATCAGTATTAGGCCTCATGTCAAGCAATTAATAATGATTAAACTTGAGAAATGAGGATTCAACAAGAAAACACATTACCAGAGGCCGAAGCAATTGGAAAGCCTATGATAGATCCCAACACCATGAAAAGGATTCCGTTGAGCACTGTAAACAACTCAAAAGATTGATAGGTGTAGGACATTCCTGAATCAAACATGTCTTGATAAGCTTGAGCAATGGTGTAGATTATAGGCACAATCCAGAATGAACTCCCAAACCCAAGAATCAACAACCATACGCTTGCTAATGCAAATACCTGTGATGGATCTTCCTGCCCTACATCCACATTGATCAATATTCAAGTGTAGGAAGAAAACCTGGTCTACAAGTAGAAAAACCACTCTAGGACAATAAAATCATTATTCTATTATGTCACAGCTGAACTAGATTTGCTAATGGCGCAGCTAAACTGTGGATATAAGTAATGATTGAACAATAGTTAGTGACCCATAACGTTTTCTTTTTCCCTTTCCCATGGCAGATGCAGAGGCTTCATCTATAGAGGGCAATATTAGGTCCAAGAAAAATATCAGTCTAATAGGATATAGTGAAGACATACGAGACCCAGGCAAGTACGTTAATCAAGTTTGGAACATGAAAACTTTATAACTGTTAATTTAGGAAACAAGTTAGAGGAATTACATTTTTTTTAGAAAAGAAACAGTAGAGGCTAATATTATAATAAGGTACAATCTTGACGCAAACTTAAGATACCTGCATTTGGAGTTAAAAATAATTGCTTACAGTATCCTAAAATGAATGGAACAAGTATTCCAAGGCACAAATAGATATCACCAATCCAAAAAAAAAAACTCAAATGCACATATCATAAAGCAATTCATATTACAGTAGTATCACCTCTGCATCAGCATAAGTTGAGTGCCGCCTGAGACTACAACGGGGGTACTTGACGACATGCTTTGAACCATACCACCGCAACTTTAACTGTTGTACCAAAAGAATTGCGTGAGGATTTTAACAATAACATGAAAAATATAGTTTCCAATGGCTATCAACTATATTGAGAAATTCATTACCAAAAAAGAAGAGAAAAATCAACTATATTGAGAAACTTACCTCTACTCTGTCAAACATATCATCAATTATTAAAGGTGTCCCACTGTAATACGCATCACGTGCCTAAGATAAAACAGAAATAGAAGATCAGAGAGCAGCAGGACAAGGGAAAAAAGATTTTAAAAAGGAAAAAGAAATCAAGTTTCTCTCTGCTACCAGCAATCTTTGATAACTTCAGAAATTTAAAGGGGATTTTCACAAACACCACCTTTTAATAAATCCTTGTTGAATAATATACTTCATAAGGCCAGTATTTGGGGCAGGGATTAAAACTGATCCATCATGAACTAAAAGTCACTGAGATAGACCTCATATATACATTTTGCATTTTCTTTAGCTCTTCGTCTAATTATACAAAATCTCAAACAAGTACAAGCATAAAGTACGACAAATCAAGTAGATGAACTCATATATACAACTCCTATTTGTTGGACTTTAAGCATTGGGCTTAAAGACTTTAAGCATTGGGCTTAAAAGTCTAGGAGTGTGAATTGGGAAATGGTGGGAAATAAAATGGAGGGAAATGAAAATTTGAATCAAGTGAGCTTTTGTCATGAACTTTGTACCACATTGGTAAAAGACAACTACACTTGTGTGTATAAATATAGGATCACTTCTTAGAGCTCTTAAAAGGAGTTGAAGAGGATGTATCCTCGCGCCATCGTCGTCGCTCGCTCGGCTTCGGATTTGTCAAATGATCGATAAGATTATTTTTGGACAAAGTTTATTTAATTAATTATTTAATAATTAAATTAAATGTCAGTTAGTTCATTTAATAAAATTAACTGAAATCCAAAAACGCTGTCTTTGCTGAACATTGTTTTTCCTTCCTGAACAGACACTTTTTCCTGAACAGACATCACACCTCTTCCAATAGTTGCCTATAAATTCTGAGGCATGACTTCTTTTTCCACACACTGAAAAATCGAGATTCCATTCTGAATACTGCATTCTACTTCGCAGTCTCTCTCTCTCAAATTCGTAAGTGTGAGGTTGCTCCGTTCTTTGAGTTTGTTGGTATCCTGCAGCTTGTATTGCCACTGTTGCAGGAAGGTTATTCCGTTTCATCCTGAGAGGATTTAATCCATTACCTTGGCAACTTGTGAGGGGGTTAAAATTCCTTAAGGACACACAAGGAAATTGTGGACTTGGAATATTTCTTATCGTTTATATATTTTCTGTTTCTTCTAACAGTTCTTCTGATTTTCTGAGTTTTAACACAGAGGCGATAACACTATCTTCTTAACTCTTCATCAAATTATCAGAACTTTTAAACAACAAGGAGAAACACAAAGTAGGCAATAACCAGTAAGCTTTTAACCAAGTAAACATACTAGTAAGATTAAGGCAGCCATTGAACACAGTATTAAGCTCAGTCAATCAACAGATGATATGTATTTAATCATGCCATCCAAGTGGTGGCTACCGGGTTCACCAAAAAATAATATTGTGTATATGTATAAATTGGGATTAAAACTGTGTAAATTTTGCATAAATGTTTATTTGAATCCACTTGATAACTATTATTTTACGACTAAAGTTATATACTTCTAAGATTGAACCCGCTCGCACAAAATACTGAGCCCGCCACTATATTTAATAGGTGAGCGTCAAGACACATATGAGCGATCATCTGTTTGAATTAAAGCAAAAGCAGCTCAAACATACAGTACTCCGAAGATAATCAATATCGAGAGTATAACATGGTAATTTGAGTCTTCAAAGAAGTCAACTGAAACAAACTCCTGCCGATCCAATTGCATAATCAATCAACTTTAATTTACTTAGTAGTGCAAATTAACAGTGCTCAGTGCGATGCGCATTACCTGACGGTAGAGAGCTTCTAAGGTTTCTTTGCTAGCTGTTTCAATAGGTCCGACGAAAATACAGGAAGGTCCTTGAGGTGCCTCTCTCTCTTCACAAGCGGATAAGCCATGGCTCCTTGTGGATATCCGGACAGGAAACGAAGCTCCGGTGCGGGAGCTGCTTCTGGACAGCTCAATGACAGTGGAACCGAACACGCGACGAGCGACGGGAGAGCACGCGCCCGCCATGAACCGCCGTAGTACAGTTGAGAACCGCCAGAGGAGAAATTTCGAACAAAAGGAGTGGTCTGAATGTGGTGAATTGACGGGTAATTTTGGCTCCGGTTCGTTATGGCCACGAGTTCTGGTGTTTATAAAAAAGAGGACCAAATGACGAAAATGCCCCCTGTGGTCGTAATTTGATTTGCTAGAGTAAATATCTCGTTAGTGGCTGATATTTTTGTCCAACTGTGAGATTTTGGACACTGGTGAGCGATTTGGAGCAATTGGAAAATTTCCTTTTCAGGACAAGAAGCCCAGTGGAGTGAGGACAACAAAAACTCATAAAAATTCTATATTGTTGAATTGAATAGACACAAACCAATCGTGTATGTTAATCTTATTCGGATTTACGACTACTTATCTTGTTTTAATTGAAGACATCATTCAACACTCAACCACCACGTTCCGGGCCGGATTTAGGGGCGGAAGGGGTTCGTATACATAAGGCAAAATTTACTTTTTACCTTTATATATTAAATTTTGAACCCTTTAACACAACTTAGAAGTATAGTTTAGTGGTCAAGGGGGTTCAAAACCTTGATAAGGTTATAGGTTCAATTCCACTAAGTACAAAAAAATATTTTTGAACCCCCTTCGTGAAGATCTTGCCTCCACCATTAACCACGTCCCTTTCAATTATATACATATATTTTGATTGGTCACGAAATAAATAAATAAATAATAAAAATATGCAAGTTCCGTGCTTGGCAGCAACTAAGGAAAAAATAAGTGGAACATATTACGGCGATGCAAACTTAATCAATCGTAATGTCTCAAGTTAAACCTATGTGTGGTCTTAAATATATAATGAGATGTTTGTAACTATAAGAGTATGTTTTTTAAAATAAATGAAAACTTCAAAGTTAAATTGTTTTGGATACATAAAAATGTGCCCTTTTTGGAACAAATAAATGAGAAAATAGTATCATTTAACAGAGAGTATTATGTATTTGAAAGATTTTTTTTTGTTTTTTGCGAAATCAAGATTATAATTCCCATTTAGGAAAACTCAAAGTCACTGAAAAAATAGAACTCCAAAGTAATTACTCATTACAAAGGAGTAATATTTACCCACCTAGTACAACATCTTTTGGGAAAGGCATAAACAAGTACTTATATCTAATTTAAAAGAACTATTTTTTTCCCCCAATTATTCCTGGAAATGAAAAATACTAAGCTAATATTTGGACATTTGGTTGAAACCTGGAAAAAAAGTTTTTTAAAGTTGTGTTAAAAACTAATTTTGGGAAGTTGAACTTGTGTTTGAACATGCATTTTATTTGAAAATTATTTGAAGTTGTGTGAGCGGAAGAAAAAATTTCACCCTAAAATTGCTCTAAATCAATTCTTTTCCAGAAAAATGATCATACTCCATGAACAAACTGTATACGGTAGAAATCGAGCTCATCTATTGCATGACAAATCGAGGATGAAACATAATGGATTGAAGATCGACCATGGGTTTCATCGAGCCTAAGTACGGGGTTAGAACATGCGCCTTCAAGATTATCGAATCCGTGACCCCGGAACTGACTCTGACTCCGAATTAGCTTGAGAGAATATCATCGAACTAAAATAACGGAAGGCCGAAATATTCGTAACCGGTCGCACGTCACGGCGGGAATCTCGGCACGTATCAATGAACCGATTAATTAGCAAATCATGAGATTTTTTACCTTATATAGAATTGTACCTAAAGTAGGACTCATCTACTATATAAAAGGGGTCTGATTATTTATAAAACACATTGTAACACGCATCCCAAAGTAATAAACTGTTATTTCTAGTTATTTGTTATCTCATTATTCTGTTACGGCACTTATTGTAGCATTTTATACTCGAGGGTGATCAACCTTCAAGGCCAATATTGTTCAACTTGTGTGGTTTGCATTTACTCTTTTTTCTTATCATTAATTTCAATATTAATTTGATTTTTCATTTTGTCTCAAGTTAAATAACATATCCTTAAAACCGTGTATAAATTCAATTGTTATCCAATTTTGAGGGTAAACAGTTTGGCGCATATTGTGGGGCTAAGGATAATAGTGGTTAATTGATACAAATCTTCATAACACACACTGCTTTACACTTGTTATTTTAAGTGTCTTTGATTCCAGGCTAAAATACAAAAATGCCAAACTCTCAATCAACACCTCTTCATGTCGACAACGAGTCCGGTCATCAGGGTGAAAATAACAACATAGCACCCGCTAATGAGATACCACTTGTTGATCCCTCTGGAATTCCAATCTCAGATGTGATTGACGTTAATTCGCACGTGGCTATCGATGCAAACTTGCCTACCGACCTCGAAAATAGCATTCGTGGTAGATCCCAATCGGCAACTCGAAACACGCAAACCGTTGAAGGAGACGGGATCAATCTATGAGTGATCTTCGAAATGTTGCAGGCTCAACAGGTGGCGATAGCTCAGTTACAGAACCAAAGTCGTGTACCGAGCAGGGTTGAGCCCGAAAGGTCATCGAAAGGTCGAATGAACACGAATCAGGGGCTAACCCCGAGATCATAAAGATGCTCGAGGAGCTGACAAAACGGATAGAAACAGGGGAGAAGAAGATCGAGGCTAACAACAAAAAGGCAAAAACCTACAATTCCAGGGTTGACCAAATCCCAGGAGCACCTCTGATATTGAAAGGCCTCGATTCCAGGAAGTTCGTGCAAAACCTTTCTCACCGAGCTGAGCGCTCCGAAGCCGATCCCCAAGAAATTCTGTATACCTGAAATACCCAAGTATAATGGAACAACCGACTCGAACGAGCATGTAACCGCTTATACATGTGCTATCAAAGGGAACGACCTGGAGGGCGACGAGATCGAGTTTGTTCTGTTGAAAAAATTTGGGGAGACTGAGATATGATATGGTATCACACTTACCTCCTAATTCAATTGACTCATTTGCTATGCTTGCAGATTCTTTCGTAAAGGCACACGCATGTGCCATCAAGGTCGAGACTAGAAAATCGGACCTTTTTAAAGTCAAACAGAAGGATAACGAGATGCTCAGAGAGTTCGTGTCCCGATTTCAAATTGAGCGAATGGATCTGCCACCGGTCGCTGATGATTGGGTTGTTCAAGCTTTCACTCAGGGACTTAATAGTCGAAGCTCGGTGGCTTCACAGCAGCTGAAGCAGAACTTAATAGAATACCCGGTTGCTACATAGTCCGACGTGCTTAACCGGTATCAGTCAAAAATCAGAGTCGAAGTTGATCAACTCGGGGCCCCTTCGGGGTCTGTTTATCCCGTTAGAACCCTCGACGGAGCCAAAAGAGATATCGATCGTGAACCGAGGCAAAAAAAGGATCAATATCAGCCATATAATGGAGATCGTAGAAGCAACGGGTCCAGGCAAAACCCCATGAGAAACGAAAGGAGAAATGATCGAGTTCAAAGCAGCCGGGGACTTATGACCAAAAATGGCTTTGACAGGTCCATCGGGTCTAAAGACGTACCAAGTCTGTTAGAATAAAACTTTAATGTCGATGATGCCGCCATTGTATCAACTATCGGGAACATCAAAGATTCCAAATGGCCCGGACCCCTACAGTTCGATCCAACCCAAAGGGATCATAACCAGATGTGCAAATATCGTGGCACTCACAGTCACAGAACATAGGATTGTCGACAGCTGAGGGAGCAAGTAGCTCGTCTATTCAACAATGTACCTTCGAGAATTCTTGAGCGATCAAGCCAAGAATCATTTCAAGAACATGGATTCTAACAAACAGGCAGAACAAGAAGAACCTTAACACATCATCAACATGATCATCGGCGGGGTTGATATCCCACAAGGGGCGATGTTGAAATGCACCAAATAATCCATCACTAGGGAGAAACAAACTCGAGACTACATACCAGAAGGAACTTTATCTTTCTACGGAAGGGAACGTGCAGCCCCATAATGATGCACTAGTAATATCTGTACTCGTAAATAAAAATTGAGTTAAACGTGTGTTAACTGATCCAGATAGCTCGGCCAACATCATTCGATCAAGGGTCGTGGAGCAGCTCGGTCTACAAGACCAAATCGTGTTTGTAGTTTGAGTTTTAAACGGATTCAGCATGGCATGTGAGACCACTAAAGGCGAAATAACGTTACTAGTGAATACCGCCGGGACCATCCAGGAGACTAAATTTTATGTGATCGAAGGGGAAATGAAGTACAACGCTCTATTCAGAAGTCCATGGATCGACAACATGATGGCGTTGCCTTCGACACTGCACCAAGCATTAAAATTGCCAACACCTGGCGGAGTTAAAACAGTCTACGGTGAACAATCGGCTGCAAAGGAAATGTTCGCGGTCGAAGAGGTGATACCGATATCTACAATTTCAACATCGAAGGGCCTGAACTAGACGGTCAGAAACATGGCCAAATAGCAATCACTGATACCATCTCCGGCAGATTCGTACAAACAAAAGGAAGTCGAGGATGATGATTATGGGGTTTCCAAATTTTTTATAGCCCCCGATAATTATGAAGCCTATAAATCGACGGTAGAGGAACTGGAACAAGTCATACTGCGAGAAAACTTTCCCGATCGAAAGGTATACCTAGGCACGGGGCTATACTTCGAGCTCAAGGCAAAACTCATTCAATTTCTTATAACTAACGAAGATTGTTTCGCTTGGTACCACCTCGATATGACAGATATCCCACCGTAGATAACCACTCCCAAGCTGAGCCTGGACCCAAAGTTTCATCCTGTTAAACAGAAGAGGAGACCCCGGTCCGATATCAAGCATACTTTCATCAAGGATGAGGTATCTAAACTTCTTAAAATAGGGTCTATTCGGGAGGTCAAATACCCGAATTGGTTAGCAAACATAGTGGTAGTCCCTAATAAAGGGAATAAACTAAGAATGTGTGTAGACTACAAAGATTTGAATAAAGCATACCCCAAAGACTCTTTTCCTTTGCCCAACATCGACCGTATGATCGATGCCACGACCGACCACGAGAACCTCAATTTTCTCGGTGCCTATTCCGGGTACAACCAAATACGGATGGACCCGGGTGATCTAGAAGAAAATTCCTTCATCATTAAATACGACACATATTGTTATAACATAATGCCGTTTGGATTAAAAAAGGTTGGTGCCACATACCAACGCTTAGTAAATGAGATGTTCGAGGAACAAATAGGAAAGTCAATGGAGGTTTACATTGAAGACATGTTAGTTAAGCCCCTGCGAGCAGAGGACCATTTAAAATATTTGCAGGAAACCTTCAGCATACTGAAGCAGTACAACATGAAGCAGAACCCAGAAAAATGTGCATTTGGAGTGAGGTTCGGTAAGTTCCTTGGATTCATGGTATCCAAGCGGGGAATCGAGATCAATCCTGATAAGATCAAATCCATCGAAGATATCACGGTCCTGGACAAAGTAAAGTTCGTGCAAAGCTAACTGGGCGAATAGACGCCCTGGGGCGATTTATTTCGAGGTCGTCCGACAAGAGCCACCAATTTTTTGCACTGTTGAAAAAGAAGAACAACTTCTCGTGGACCCCAGAATGACAACGAGCTTTCGAGAAACTCAAGAGGTATTTATCGAGCTCGCCCCTACTTCACACACCGAAGGCAAACGAACAACTGTACTTGTACTTAGTGGTCTCGGAGATAGCGGTAAGTGGAGTCCTAGTTCGGGAAGAGCAAGGTACGCAGTTTCCAATTTACTATGTTAGTAGGACCTTAGATGAGGCCGAAACTAGGTATCCTCACCTAGAAAAACTTGCGCTCGCTTTGTTAAGCGCCTCTAGGAAGCTAAAACCGTACTTCCAATGTCACCCCATATGCGTCGTAACTACTTACCCGTTGAACAACGTTATGCATAAGCCCGAACTCTCGGGCCAATTTCCCAAATGGGCCGTCGAAATAAGTGGGTACGATATTGAGTATCGACCTTGGACCGCTACTAAGTCCCAAATTTTGGCAGACTTTGTGGCTGACTTTACACCGGCCCTAATACCCGAGGTCGAAAGAGAGTTATTGGTTAATTCAGGAGCTCCCTCGGGGATCTGGACCCTCTTCACGGATGACGCATCAAATGCAAAAGGGTCCGGGCTTGGCATCATACTAAAGCCACCAACAGGTAATGTGATTAGACAATCTATTAAGACTGTGAAATTGATTAACAACTAGGCTGAATATGAGGCCAAGATTGCAGTCCTTGAATAGCCAAGAACTTGGGGCAGAGATAATCGAAGCCAAGTGCGACTCCCTCTTTCTGGTAAACCAAGTCAATGAAACATTCGAAGTTAGAGAAGAACGAATGCAAAGATACTTGGACAAATTACAGGTGAAATTACATCGGTTCAAAGAATGGACTTTGCAACACGTACCTCGGGATCAAACAGCGAGGCTGATGCCCTCTCTAACTTGAGGTCGTCGGTCGAAGACTGTGAGTTCAACTCGGGAGAAGTCGTACAACCTACGAGATCGGTGGTGGAAGAAGGCCATGCCAAGATCAACTCGACGAGCCTAACTTGGGACTGGAGTAATAAATACGTAAAATGTCTCAGGTCCAGTAAACTGCCCTTGGATACAAAAGAGTTGAGGGCCCTACGTAAAAAGGCGGCCCGATTTAGCCTGTCCGAAGACGGAACCTTGTTCAAAAGAACATTTGATGTCCCACTTGCAATATGTCTAGGGCCGGGGGATACTGAGTGTGTTTTGAGGAAAATCCACGAAGGTACCTGTGGAAATCATTCGGGCGTCGAACCGCTGGTTCGAAAAATAATCAGAGCCGGTTATTACTGGATCGACATGGAAAAAGACACAAAGGATCCTTCGTTCAAAAATGTGATGAATGCCAAAGACACGCTCCGATGATCCATCAACCCGGGGAGCTGCTGCATTCACTTTTGTCACCATGATCATTCATGAATTGGGGAGTGAAAATCGTTGGTCTCCTTCCGTGGGCACCAAGTAAGGCTCAATTTATATTGTTTATGACTGACTACTTTTCTATGTGGGTGGAATCCCAAGCGTACGGGAAGGTCAGGGAGAAGGAGGTCATCGATTTCATTTAGGACCACATCATATGGTGATTCAGAATGCCGGCTGAGATTGTATGCAATAATGGAAAACAATTCATCGGAAGCAAAGTAACCATGTTCCTTGAAGACCACAAGTTCAAAAAGATCATGTCGACACCCTATTACCCTAGTGGAATGGACAAGCTGAATCTACCAACAAAACCATACTGCAACACCTTAAAAAAAGGTTAATCGATGCCAAAGGAAGATGGAAAGAAATATTACCGAAGTTTTGTGGGCATACCGTACAACCTCGAAATCCAGTAACGGGGCTACCCCGTTTTCTTTGGTTTATGGCTCCGAAGCTTTGATAGAGGTCGAGGTTGGGGAACCAAATATCAAATTACGATACGCAACAAAGGAATCGAATGACGAAGCTATGAGTAAGAACCTAGCGCTATTAGATGAAAGGCGCGAGGCCGCCCAAAAATAGCGCATCAAAAGATATTATAATCGAAGGGGCAATCTTCGACACTTCAATACCAGGGACTTGGTACTAAGAAAGGTCACGCTAAGCCTGGAACCTAAGCAAAGGAAAATTGGGGCGGAACTGGGAAGGACCTTACCAAATTATCGAGATCACCGAAAAGGGATCCTACAAGCTCGGAACAATGAACAGCGAGCAACTACCAAACAAATGGAATATAACTCACTTAAAGCGATATTACTGCTAAGGTACAACCCCATTCTGTCTTGTATTTACATCTTAAACTAACGTCTGCAGGTAACCAATAAGGGACAGTACGAGATTTTAGGTCTGAAAGCACGCGTTGTACTCTTTTTCCCTTGAACTGTTTTTGTCCCAAATGGGTTTTCCGGAAAGGTTTTTAAAGAAGCAACAAGTAAATCGTGCTAACTTAGAATTGAAGGCTGGCAACGAACCAGTGACGATGATCAAAACAGCATTCGACGTCTCTCTTCGATCAACCCCGAACACTAGGGGCATTACCCTCCGATATCGATTTTATCATGGAAAGAGATTTCAGGATTGAAGGGTCTCAATCGATAGGATTCAATGTAAGGGAGAAACGGTCAAATGAACTGTGCCCACATAGACTGCTCGAACCCTGACACAAAGCATGTACACATACATTACTATTATGCACAAGAATAAAGAGAAGTTTCTTCATTGCATACATCTTGTCTTTTAAGAAATTTTCCTTTATTTCTTAAGGAATTCTCTACTTTCGATCCCCTAAAGGAAACTATCCCAAAGGCCACCTTAACCTGAGTTCGAATAATCACTCTCTCACTCGGGGACTACAGCCCAAAAACAAACTCGGACAGTCCAAACTATTAGACCTCGGGGGTATAAGACCTATTAGTCAATCCTCGAATTTTATAGGCTAAGGCCACCCCCACTCGGGGACTTCCATCATAGGAAAACTCGATAACTTGGGATAATGATATTAATACGGGACAACACCCGAACTATAAAGGCTATAGCCATATAAACACGGCTCGGAGACGTCCTAGGTCCGTAACAAAAACAACAAGGCCTTAAAATTTCCTAACCAGTTCCAAAGGCTACCCTCGATAGACTATGACTTAGAAAATTCTAAGTACTTTGAGAAAGGAAAACTTTCAGTCATACCGAACCCCCACGATGCCTTAAAACGAAATAGTTGAAGGAAAGGTTTTTTCGAGTCTCTAAACAATAACCATCTATTTTATGCCAAGGCATTTAGATCTTTGCAAGTAAAAATAAACAAGGCAAAGAGAAAATTTGAAAGTTGTTGAAGGGAAAAAGCCTTATATTCATAATCAGAAATTTCTTTTTACAAGGGCCGAATGGCCCCGATACAAAACTTTACAACGACCAAAATGGCCTCAAAAAATAAAAGACAAAAAATGCTTTAAAAGATCCTAAGTGGCCTAGCCTTTGCCGAGGGTCGCTTCATCACCTTCGGGGAGACGGGGTCTCCGCTATCTTCGAGATCATCCGAATATTCAGACCTCAGGATAAGCCTACTTCATGGCCTTGGCTATCTTGGCTTCTCGATTTTAGCCAACAGGTCAAAACCCTGAACTCGAACTCTCTCGAGGGTCTCCCTTCGGGACTGCCACTTCATATTCTCTACCAAGTTTCTCACTTGGTCCTGAGCCGCCTCGGCATCGGCTTTATGCTGGGTCACCCTCTAGTTATCCTCGGCCTTAACCACAATAATCTTCGACTTGGCCACCTCAAGTTCCTTGGCCAGATTTTCTTGGCCGGAGACCGCCGAGCTCAGTTGACTGAAGCTCCTCGATATTTTTGACCTATACCAATGCCTTTTCTTTTGCAGCCCGGAGCTGGACCGCGATCGAAGCCAGTTATTCTTGGGCAGTCTCCTTTCGAGGCCAGGTAGTCCATATTTTTCTTCTATTCTTCGGCCTCAAATTTCACTGTGTCTACCTCCGCCTGGAGCTGCTCGATCTAGTCAATGTTTTTTGAACCTGCGGGTTCGATTCGTTAGCCACTGTGTCTGAATCGTTGTGACTAAGTTCAGATACTCGTCTTACCTGCTCGACCAGGTCGGCATTCTCCTTCGGAGCCGCTTCTAACTCGGCCTGGAGCTTCTCACTGAGGAGCTTGTAAGCATCCCTCTTCTTAGTAAGCTCCCGAGCCTCGGCCTCGTATTGGTTTAACTCCTCTCGATATCGGAGAAACGTTTCGTGATGAAGCACCGAGGCCTGCAAACACAAAGAAAAATATTATGGTTCGAAACTTAATCTAAGTACATAATAGAAAGGCTTTCTAAGTTACCCGATTCAATGCCTAGTGAGCTTCGTTGGAAATACAGGGGGCCTCCACCTCGTCCATTTTGGCCTGATCCTCTTCGGTCACCAAGCATCGGAGATAGCTGGCAACACCTACGAGGGCGGAGAGAACCCGGGCATCCTCTGGTATGGATATGATGATTGACCTCTCCTGGTCAGGATCTGCACTCGGGGCTAGGAACCGGTCAACCAATCTCGGACTCGAAGAAGATCCACCGGTTCCCGAAGATGGCATCTTATTTGGTACTAGTAAGTCACCTAATCCGGTGACATCTTCTGAGGCGGTAGAATACATACCGTCGAAGAAGTTGTTGAAGGAGTCTGTCTCCCTTTGAGGCCTCTCATTTGGGCGTCCTTTCAGCGTCTGAGCCTCGTTTATCATAGAATCAGTGAATGAAGGCGACCCAAAGAGATTTATCACCCCAAGGGCATCCTTCGATATATTATCTTCTGCCTGAGAAGCCCAGGCCACGGTCTCTCTATCGACCTCCCTAGCTTGGGGCAAAACGGGCTCGATCCTCCCTAGTTCGGAGGCCTCGGCCACTACCTCTTTATCGACCACCCTGGTTTGAGGCAGCTCGCCACCGCTCCTCACGCACGTCATCAATTCAGAGTCTTCTTCTTCTTCTTCTTCGGATTCATCCCTCAACTGGTGGAGCGAGTCCGATGGGAGTTCTCAACCGCTGGTATTTTCTTTAGATTTTCGCACCAGTCGCCCCCTCGGTTTCTTTTTTTTTGGGCCCGAGGAACTCGACGATTTTCTTCTTTTCTTTTCTTTACTCTGCTTTGGAGCAGGGGGCTCGGTGAATAAGTCATCATCACCAAACGGAGGCCTCATCTCAACATCTTTTGATAAACCTGCAAAAGGAAAGTAAAACAAGTTAGAAGTCGACGACGTAAAAATGAGGTCACACGTAACTTAAAGAAAAAATCCCACCATGAGAACGGGCCTCCCACCGGCCCTTCGAAAGTTCGCGCCACGCGAGCTCAGAGTAGGGTTTTTGTGACACGATGCCCTCTACCCACTCCTTGAGTCGAGGTACTGCATCCGGTATCCGAGCAATAGCTGCACCACAAAGAATCGATAAGAAAAAGGTCAAAATAAAAATGATGAACAAATCATTAAAGGCAAGGTGATACTTATGCTCATGTTAAATTTCTCAGGAAATGGCATGTTCTCGGTCGGGATTAAGTCTGAGGTCTTCACTCGAACGAATTGGCCCAACCAACCTCGGTCCCGATCCTCGTTGATGCTCGAGAATGAGGCCTTACTGACCCGTCAAGCAAGTTTTATTAGCCCCCCTCTATAGAGTCGGGAACTATACAGGCGCATAAGGTGGTCGATGGTAAAGGGACACCTTTCGAGTTTCTCACGAAGATGCGAAGAAGAATTACGATCCTCTAAAATGAAGGATGAACCTGCCCGAGAGTCACCTCATACCTTTTGCAAAAGGCCATAATAACCGAATCTAAAGGACCCAGCGTGAAAGGGTAAGTGTAAACACTTAAAAAAATCCTCCACGTGGGTGGTGATCGATTCCTTAGGGGTAGGGACCACTACGAGCTTATCTACCCAGTTGCAGTCATCCTTGACCTTCTCGAGGACACTGTCGAGGAGATCGAACATATGTATCTCGAGACCGGCTCGCACCAACCTAGTACCGAGGAGGTTTTCTCAACCTTGAAATCGGCTCCGGTTAGACACCCCACAAGGACGAACACATTTAGAGGGGGTTCTGGTGTCGGTTCCTTAGTGGCAACATGCAAAACATTCTCAGACGGTCTCGAGGAAGAGGGAGTTTCTTTTTTAGGAACGAATTTTGAAGTCTTTGCCATTGCTTCTAAATAGAGGAAAAAAGAAGTTGTTGATGAAATAGGAGGTGTAATTAGCGGATAACTTATGAAAGCTTTCTGAAAACCAAAAGGGAAGAAGTTTTAAACCTAAGCTAGAAAACCAGAAGATTAGAGTGATGAAGTTTTCTTAAAGCATAAGAGCAAAAGCTTGAATGTAAAAGTTCTAATGAATGGAAGGAGGAAGTATTTATAGTTTGCAAACGACGGTTCAAAATCTGTAGTGGCCGGCCAACAACTGACGAACATTTAATGCCATTAAGATGTGCCTGACGAGACGTTTCGCTCATTTTATCGTTTCTAGCGTCAAGTATCGCGACAAGGATCGAGGGCTCATATCATTTTCTCGTTGTTTTACTCTCCGAAAAATGAGGGGACTATCTGTATACGGTAGAAACCGAGCTCATATATTGCATGACAGATCGGGGATGAAACATAATGGATTGAAAATCGACCCTTGGTTTCATCAAGCCTAGGTACGGGTTAGAACATGCGCTGTAAAGATTATCGAGTTTGTGACCCCGAAACTGACTCTAGCTCTGAATTAGCTCAAGAGAACATCATCGAACCAAAATAACGGAAGGACAAAATATACATAACCAGTCGCACGTCACGGCGGGAATCTCGACACGTATCAATGAAACCGATTAATTAGCAAATCATGAGATTTTTTATCTTATATAGAATTATACCTAATGTAGGACTCCTATACTATGTAAAGATGGTCTGATTATTTGTAAAACACATTGTAACATGTATCCCAAAGCAATAAACTGTTATTTCTAGTTATTTGTTATCTCATTATTCTATTCCGGCACCGATTGTAGCATTTTTGACTCGAGGGTGATCAACCTTCAAGGCCAAGATTGTTCAAGTTGTGTGGTTTGCATATACTCTTTTTTATTATTAATTTCATTAATATTAATCTTATTTCTCATTTTGTATCAAGTTAGATCACACATCCTTAAAATCGCATATTAATTTAAATTTTATCCAATTTTGAGGGTAAATACAAACAGTATTTTCAATTATTTTTTTAAAAAGAACAATCAAAATCTATGGCCAAATGGTGCTAAATGTAGGTTTTTGGAATTAACACAGCTAGTTTTCCAATAGCTAAAAAGGACTACACCAGCTTAGTAAGAAACAACAACGGACCAATGATATACCGCCACGTTTGTATCTTGTAACAGTATCAGCCTGCCAGCTTTTCCAGAAGAAAGTGTAGGTAACTGGAGAAGGTGGTGCGCCATTCATGTTCTCTCTCTCTTTCGATAGACAAATACAATCAACACTCAGATTCGCTTAAGAGCTTATCTCTGGAATGGTATTGATAAAGAGTATTCGCTTCAATCATCAGCTTCTTCAAGTAAGTTATGATTTTATTTCGCTGAAACTCCTCTAAATTTCGTTGATATATATAGATGAAACATTCAAATTTATTCAATGTCGTCTGTAGCGTTTGATTTTGACGTTAGGGTTTCTATAGTTGCATTGATGAACTGCCTTCATTCCGCTACTTATTATTTGCTGCTACATTTTATTTTTGCTTGCTGATTATTACTTTTAATTCCGAAAATTTATGTAATCATATCTTTTTGATAAATAGAATGTTTTATGGGACGTGTGTATGTGTGTGTGTGTGAGTACATATGTTTGTATGTATGTGTACATGCATGTATGTATATATGTATGTATGTATGTATGTATGTATGTATGCATGCATGCGTGTGAGTGTGTGAATACATGCATGTATGTATGTATGTATATATGCATGAGTGCGTGTGAGTGTGTGAATACATGCATGTATGTATGTGTGCATGTATGTATGTATACATGTATGTGAGTACTAAGTGTTGAATTAGCAATATATCTGATTGAATATGTGCATTATCCTATATACAAAAATGTACAAGTGACCATTTTTGGGTATATCAATTTGTGGAGGAGGTATTCTTTCCTTTGTTCTGCCTTTGTTCGTTTTATTGTAGTTAAAATCTGAAATTATTCTACAAGATAATGTCCCATGTGTACACTGAGTACAGGAAGTTCTAAAAATTTCTCTATTCAGTTACTTTCCCTTATGATGTTTATAGGATAATAGTGAAAAGGAAGAGATTGGTTGGGCAGAGGGTCGGTAGAAAACTATCTTTTGGATTGTGAAACATCTCGAAAGATAGGGTATAGGGGCATGTAAAAAAGCTCGTTGTTCGATTTTGAGGTCTTTAGATTTTCATCTGAGATCAAAAGTGAGTTTCTGAAGTTGTTATAACAGTGATTGCACTATGCTTGCTGCATTACTACGTGGTTCATTAGTGTGCCAATGACAATAAAGGATCACTGTGACCATCATGTTCTTTGCCATGCTATTGGTCAGTTTTTTAAATTTCAAGTGATAATAACCATCTTTTGCTGCAGGTAAATTTTCCATTGAATCACATATTACCTGCAATACGTTATCTTTAGTTTTTGAGAAGCTCACGTATTTCTCTCGATGCTCGTCCGGCATCTTTTTGTGGCTGGTATTAAAGGGCCGGGGAGTGGTGCACCATGAGTTTTGTGTTGCGAGTTTGGAGAAATGGCTGGTGGTCAAGGGTGTAGAGAAAGATAGCAATTAAATGAGAAAGAAAGTAGTTATAGTTAAAGTATTAGTTAGTTGGTTAAGTTAGGTATAACCTCTCCTCTTAAAGTTAGTTAAGATAGTTAATGCATACTTAGTTGATGAATTAGTATCTTAGCTAGTATCTATATATAGATTATACTATTCACATTGATGAGGACAGATTAAAAATTAATACACACATATCTCTCTCTCATTAACTCTATTTTTCTTCTGCAGTCTAGAATCTTCCGCCTGGTTCTTCTTCTTCTCTTCTTCTTCTTCTTCTCTTCTTCTTCTCTTCTCTTCTCTTCTCTTCTTCTGCGTGTCTGTATCTTGTTCTTCATCTAAACTTGAGCGTTAACTCAAGAATAACTTCATGGTATCAGAGCTGGGTTAAACCAAGATTTAATTCATTGATTTTTCATCTTGGTTCTTTAAGAACAAGATCAGAAGTCGAGTCAGAAAAAAAAAAATTAAAGATTCAATTCTTGAAATTCTGAAGTGAAAACATGGCTGAAAATGGAAATCAAGCAGCTCCCACAGTGATTCCAACTACAACAATGACTCAAACAGGGCTGCATGTCATTGATTACAATCATCCACTCTTCTTGAGCCCCTCAGATGTGAGTGGTATACAAATTATCTCATTCCAACTTACAGGAATCGAAAACTACTCCTTGTGGTTTAGATATATGAGTATGGCCTTGTTAGGGAGAAACAAATTGGGTCTTGTTGATGGAACATGTGTCAAAGAGAATTTTCCAGAAAGTCTATGGAATCACTCGGAGAGGGTAAATGCAGTAGTTCTGTCTTGGTTGATGAACTCAGTGAGTAGTGGTCTATTAGGAGGAATAATGTATGCTTCAAGTGCTCAAGCTGTCTGGAATGACTTACATGAAAGATTTGACAAAGTTGATGGGTCAAGGTCATATAATCTACACAAGGAAATTGCTACTCTTAGTCAGGGGACAGCATCTGTGTCTGCCTACTTCTCAAAATTAAAAGATCTTTGGGAGGAGTTTGAAGCATTAGTCCCAGCACCCGGGTGTGATTGTCCCAAATCAAGAGATTTTGTGATTCATTTACAAAAGCTGAAGCCATTTCAATTTTTAATGGGTTTAAATGACTCATATAGTCAGGCTAGGAGTCAAATTCTGTTAATGAGTCATATGCCATCCGTCAATCAAGCATATGCAATGGTGGTCAATGATGAGAGTCAAAAGACAATAGCCAACAGTGCTGGATTATTGGGAGCAAATTCTACTGTTGGGACTAATCAATTTGATGTAGCTATGCATACCAAATTGAGTGGAAATTATCAGAAAAACATGAAAATTTTCAATCTATTTTGTGAAGTATGTAAAATGAGAGGGCATTCAAAAGAAAACTACTATAAAGTGATAGGGTATCCACCAGAGTTCAAAACAAGGAAAAGAAATATGAATACTCACAGTGCATATAATGTGATGGTTGATGCAAATCTGCAAGGAAGTCAAGGTTCAAGGTGTAGCTGGAGTGAGAATCACACAATTCTCAGATAGGAAACAACAACATCAGAGGAAATAATGTACAAATGGGAGGTGTACCTTGGATGGGAAACTGCACGTTCTCAAAAGAACAGTATGAACACCTAGTGCAACTACTGAATAAAGAAGGGAGTAAAGATTCTACAGCTACACTAGCAGCAAATGCAGCAGGTATTCCTCATGCCTTATTAGTATCTAGTTCTTTGCATGACTGGATTATTGATACTGGAGCTACAAATCACATGGTATCTGACTTAGAGTCACTAAATGAGTATGCACCAGTACAAATCAACCAACAAAAGAAAGTATACTTGCCTAATGGAGAGACTACACAAGTAACACACATTGGAACTAGTAAACTAACAGAAAGTGATACAGTAACAAATGTGTTTTACATTCCCCAGTTTAAGTATAATTTATTGTCTATCTCTAAAGTTACAAAAGAGTTAAAGTGCTCAGTAGCTTTCTTCCCTGATTTTTGCATATTTCAGGAACTCTTCAGTGGGAGGGTGAAAGCGATTGGTAAAGAAGACAGTGGTTTATACATTCTATGTAGACAAAATCAGTCAAGAAATAGTGCAATAAGTCTAAATACTAGTGATACAGAAATTAATAAAAATCTCAATCCAAGTGAAGTTGATCTGTGGCATAGAAGGATTGGACATGCATCTGCTGTAGTTCTCAAGAAAATATTTCATGTAAATGTGCAGAATATTGCTAATAGAATAGAATTATGTACTACCTGTCCATGTGCAAAACAAACCAGAAATGCATTTCCTGTTAGTAGTATAAAAACTTCAGCTAATTTTGAACTAATACATATGGATGTGTGGGGGCCTTATAAAGTGTCTACTGTGGATGGAAATAGGTATTTCTTAACTATGGTAGATGACTTCTCTAGAATGACTTGGATATTCTTAATGAAGCTGAAGTCTGATGTGTGTATAATTGTGCAACAGTTTGTTAAATATGTGCAAACACAGTTTGGACTAACTATAAAAACAATAAGGACTGATAATGGTTCTGAGTTTGTCAACTCAACTTGTGATACCTTCTTTAAAAATCTAGGAATAATTCATCAAACAACATGCCCTTATACTCCTCAGCAGAATGGTGTAGCTGAGAGAAAACATAGACATATCCTAGAATTAACTAGAGCAATCAGGTTTCAAGCAAACATTCCAATACAATTTTGGGGCTACTGTGTAAAAGCTGCAATATATATATAATAAATAGACTCCCTAGCCCTGTTATTGACAACAAAAGTCCTTTTGAAAGGTTATTTAGTAAAAGACCAGATTTAGGACATCTTAAAGTAATTGGTTGTTTGTGCTATGCAAAAGTAATAAATCAAAATGATAAGATGTTGCCAAGAGCAAAGCCATCTGTTCATATGGGATATGCAACAACTCAGAAAGGATATGTGTTATATGATTTAATAGAAAAATGTTTCTTTGTAAGTAGAGATGTTCAATTCAGAGAAGATACATTTCCTTTTAAAACTAAACAGAATACAGAAAAATTCTTGTTCACTCAACCAAATGAAACAGAGTTGTTACTACAAAATGCAATTCAAATTTCTCAAATGACAAACACAAATAGTAATGTTAATACACAAGATGATGTGATAATGACTGATACACAGCAAATCCAAACTGAAGAAATTATACAATATAATAATCAAGAAGTGGCTAACACAGAGTATAGAAACAATATATCCAACACAGAACAATCAGAAAATGTATCTACTATAGAGCATACACAAAATAACATTCATACAGAACAAAATCTAAGGAAGTCAGATAGAGGTAGGAGACCATCTATTTGGATGAAAGATTTTGTATCATTGAATGCACAACACACTAAGCCTTATGCAATAAAAAATTATATAACATATGAGAATTTGAGTCCTAAATATCAATCATATTTAACAGAAGCATTGAATATTAATGAACCAACACTGTACTCTGAGGCAGTAAAAGATCCAAAATGGATAGAAGCAATGAAAAATGAAATTGAAGCTCTTCAAAATAATCATACATGGGAAGTTGTAACTCTGCCAAAAGGTAAAACTTCTATAGGATGTAAATGGATTTACAAAATTAAATATAAAGCATCTGGGCAAATTGAAAGATACAAAGCAAGATTAGTAGCTAAAGGATTTAGTCAAAAAGAAGGGATAGATTATCAAGAAACATTCTCCCCAGTTATAAAAATGAAAACTGTAAGAACTATACTCTCACTAGCTGCTAGGAAGAAATGGCATATACATCAAATGGATGTATATAATGCATTCCTTCAGGGGGATTTATTAGATGAAATATACATGGATTTACCACAGGGGTTCACAAGTCAGGGGGAGAACAAGGTGTGTAGACTTGTGAAATCACTGTATGGATTAAAACAAGCACCTAAACAGTGGAATGCTAAATTATCAGAAGCTTTAATAAAGAATAATTTTAAACAAATTCAACATGATCAATCATTATTTTTTTAAGAAAACAGTTGAAGGTATTACTCTAATATTAATATATGTAGATGATATGCTCATTACTGGTGATTCTCTTAAACTGATTCAAGAAACTAAGTCACAGCTGAAACAGTCCTTCAAAATGAAAGATCTGGGAGACTTAAAATATTTTCTAGGAATAGAGTTTGCTAGATCAACACAAGGAATTCTCATGCACCAGAGAGTATGCATTAAAAGTAATTTCTGAAACTGGTGTTGCAGCAGCTAAACCAGCAATAACTCCTCTAGATGCAAATATAAAACTTACTACCACTGAATATGATGAGCATGTTAACAAAACAAATACAAATGTGAGGATCAATGAAGAGACAGCAGATACTGGCACCTATCAAAGGTTAATAGGCAAGTTATTGTATTTAACAATGACAAGACCAGATATTTCCTTTAGTGTACAAACATTAAGTCAGTTCTTACAAAAACCAAAAAAATCTCACATGGAAGCTGCATTAAGGATTGTTAAGTATATTAAAAACAGTCCAGGTCAAGGGATTCTTTTATCAAGTGCTTCTAACAATACTGTTTCAGCTTATTGTGATGCAGATTGGGCTGCTTGTCCTTTCTCAAGAAAATCTGTTTCTGGTTATTTAGTTAAACTTGGTGACTCTCTAATTTCTTGGAAATCCAAGAAACAAACAACTGTTTCTAGAAGCTCTGCAGAGGCAGAGTACAGAAGTCTTGCAACTACAGTAGCAGAACTTGTTTGGCTAATTGGTCTACTTCAAGAACTTGAAATTGACATCAAGTTGCTTGTTGAGGTGTTCAGCGATAGTAAATCTGCAATTCAAATTGTAGCTAATCCAGTGTATCATGAAAGTACTAAACATATTGAAATCGACTGTCATTTTATCAGGGAAAAAATTATTCAAGGTCTCATCAAAACAATCTACATATCTACCAAGGATCAACCTGCTGATATTCTCACCAAAGGTCTCACTAAAGTTCAGCATGACTATCTGTCTTCCAAGCTAGGAATGCTTGGTGTTTTTTCAGTACCTAGCTTGAGGGGGAGTGTAGAGAAAGATAACAATTAAATGAGAAAGAAAGTAGTTATAGTTAAAGTATTAGTTAGTTGGTTAAGTTAGGTATAACCTCTCCTCTTAAAGGTAGTTAAGATAGTTAATGCATACTTAGTAGATGAATTAGTGTCTTAGCTAGTATCTATATATAGATTCTACTATTCACATTGATGAGGACAGATTAGAAATTAATACACACATATCTCTCTCTTATTAACTCTATTTTTCTTCTGCAGTCTAGAATCTTCCGCCTGGTTCTTCTTCTTCTCTTCTTCTTCTCTTCTCTTCTTCTTCTCTTCTCTTCTCTTCTTCTGCGTGTCTGTATCTTGTTCTTCATCTAAACTTGAGCATTAACTCAAGAATAACTTCAAAGAGGCTGGGAGGGGTGGTGCATTGTGAGTTTTGTATTGTGAGATGAAGACTGAATGCATTATGTGTCCACATTAATTATGTAACCGGCAATGGTGTCAACATATACTACAGAAATTCTTGGTTTGTTTTGAAGACTTCCTCAATGCAAATTAGATTCAAGAATTGTGTTGTGTTGGTGCATATGTTTTGTGCAATTTATGGATAAGATTGCTTGAATTGCCATTTTGTCTTTAACTATATGTCCAATGATTTCAGGTTCATTTTTCTGTTGTTGAAGATTGCTTGCCATTAGCAGAGGAGAAGTTGAGGGAAGTGATTAAAGCGAACTATTACACCATATGATGCTTATAGGGGGAACACACTGCTAAAGAATCCTTGTATTTGCAGAAGTGAGGCCCTAGCAGCAGAGCATTGTGATTATTCCAAACAAGATGGATTAGTAGAGCATCATGTATATCAACCAGTAAATTTGGAGACAGGGCACCAAGATGCTGTAAACCATTATCGCGATGCTTTATACCATGAGCATTTGTCATACCATGATACTGTATACCCGACTGGCAGACATCCCAATTATAACCCTCCTGCAGACCGACGACCTGAATACCATTTTGGTGGTCTATCAATGGAGTACAGTTCTACCAGAGTCATCGCTCCCCGATTACAATTCATCTGCAAATTCTCAGCCCGAGTTCCATTATCATCATCCTGTACACCGATATTAGATTCTGTCAAAGGTACACACACAGTAGTAAGAGAATGCTAACTCTTCCCACTAGAATTCAGCTTGATAGTGTTGACTATTTAGTGTTTCAATCTTCAAGGATTTGTGTATACTGATGTTTACTTTGTTAGTTTGAGCCGAATTTCATTAGATGGTGACTACCCTTATTTTACCATAAGTTTTAATTAGTAGTTGCAGAAGAGAAATATCTAGATTCATCTTGATTTTTATGGTTGTCGTCTGCTGTATTACTTTCAGGCAGCAGTACCAACTACCAAGTAGTGAATATTTCTCTCGACTCTTTTATAAGGTCAGTTTGACTGGTTTTACCACTTATCATTATCTTATAAGTGATATCAGCACTAAAATGCGGTAGTATAAGACATAGAAACACTGGAAAGGAAGACCAATTTGACACTTTGTTGGATTATTTTGATTAATCTTATATGTAGGGGTCATAATAGAGACCATCCTAGTTTGAACTAATTCTGTTCATTTCAGGTCTTACTAGATTTAATTAACCTAAACTACTCTGCCCATCTTCTTAACCTTTGTGTTAAATTTTGATGCAGGCCAAAATTGCAGCTTGTTCTCTACTGCGCATAGAATTAACAAGGGAGGTCCTTACATGAACATGAGCCGAGCTGAGCATAGAATTGAAGTTTACACATATAGAATTTAGTGATCTAACAGTAATTTTTCTTTTAATATCAGTATATACATTTTGCTGTAAGTTGTTTATCCTAGTTTTGAAACTTGTGAAAAAGCTAGACGAACTCAGAGCAAACTCTTTGTCAACCGTGCTGAAAGTTGTCGAATTGTCAGTCCCGCCAAGGGGTATTAGTTTTCCATTTTGATTGACATTATTAGCGGAAAATGTTTAGCTTTGAGGATTTTTTGAGATGGAGCTTTCATTTGCTCACACGTTGCGTCTATTTTTCTTTTCTCATCAATATTAACTAGTATTCGTACCCGTACGATGTGCAGAGAATTATAAAANCAAACATATATGCCATGGTTCCTTACTTCGACAGGGTACAAATATCTAAATTTGATATTTTTAGATACTTTTTCAGACCTATTGCCAATACTAAGTAGCAGTCAAAAATTTGTATCCATTTTTCATGATATTATGCATGGATCAGGTATATCATGGCGAATTCTTCAGAAAAAATTGTGTCTTCCACAATGGAATCTGATAAGTGAGATCTCGAGTAAGTGTTTACATAATCTTCTTTTGTCCGAAGAAATGATTCATCGAAATAATGAGTCACCATTGATATCGATACATCTGAGATCGCCAAATGCTCGGGAGTTCCCCTATTCAATCTTTTTCCTTCTTCTTGTTGCTGGATATCTCGTTCGTACACATCTTCTTTTTGTTTCTCGGGCCTCAAGTGAGTTACATGTTAGCCCTGATTAGCAAAGGGCCGGAGAAACTTTCTACTTATGAGTCGGGTATAGAACCAATGGGCGATGCTTGGTTACAATTTCGAATATGTTATTATATGATTGCTCTAGTTTTTGTTGTTCTCTATAAGAAGGTGTGTTCTGAGGTGTGAAGTGGGAGAGAAGGGATGTCACAATTGGGGTTTTGAATAAAACGACCTTTTGATTTTTCATTTTTTTTCGTATTTAACAACGGACTTAAAAAGCCACCTACAAACGCTTTACGTCCAATCATTCTGGATAACGTTTGCATCCTCTGTATTAAGAAATATTACTTGAAATGGTAATGAAAAGTGATCCAAAATAATATGGTATTGGTTAATGAAAGTAACAACTTATACTTCTTCTTAAACAGTATTTGGTACAACAAAAATAGTCACAATCTTTAGGACTATACAATATATGCAACAAAAGCACTGTCTCTATTCAATTAGCTTGAATTTATTACATAAAATAATGAGCTTTACAAACAAAGCATTCTCGTCGAACTCCATCCTTTCTCCGGAATATGAATCTAAGCAATTGGAACTCATCTCACTTTTTACAACAACTTTCACGAAATTGCCTGCTTTCTCTGGCTAGAAACTTTATCTAACAAATGAATCCATGTAATGATCAAAGATCGAAGATCAAACTTTGGAAAAACTTGTATGATTTCTGTCTTCCACAACCAAAGTTGTTGTTTCTCGATTGATGTATGACTTTGCACTTCCTGAATTGTCAACTCGATGCGAAAAACTCAACAAAGATGAAGATAGAATTTGGCAAAGAAATACGGGCAATATTACATTCACATATGTAAGATCATGCCTAAACTAACTGAAAGGGTAATGTTTCTTTGCATTTGTAGTCGCGCAAACTACGAATTTTAATCCATGTCGTTTAATCATTCCTAATACTTTATGAGTTTTAATGAGAATATTCTATTTTTAAAAACAACCCCATCTGCTAAGAATAAAGGCTAAACTGATATGAAAGAATTCTAGGGAAAAAAAAATCTTTCTTTCACTATTTAAATCGAGGAAACAAACAAAAACTTAAAAATTCTTTCTTGTGTTTTTTAGATTTTAAAGAACGGAAAAGTTTATGTATTACATTGATAAAAACAAAGTATAATGCAATTGGTATCAAGAAAAAATTTATAGTAAAAGGACATGTCTGAAGAATCCTTTGACAATCTTAATACATTTCCTGTCTATCATATTACTTGTGGAATTCACATCATCAAGAAAGTATGCTCTTTTACATAACTCTAATTTGATCAAATAAATATTAATTTCCTCCATAGAATGTGTTGTCAAAATGATTTAGCGCCCTTGCTTTAGCGCCAGTAACACTTGCAATGTTATGCCTATTAAAAGTGTCGAAGGCTTCTGTAACCTTTGATTCGTTATGATGTTTGACTTTAGAGTTGGCTACATAATTAAGTATGACGTCAATGAAAAACGTTTTAGCTTTCTTAAAGATTGATTTGTCACATGACAGTGTTATGACTTATTAGTATCTCTTACTTTAATATGTAAATGAAAGTATATTGTCCTTACATAATTTTGTCACGATATGCTTCAGAGTTAAATCGCAATGTGACAGTGGCACATTCCTACTTTGAGTTAAAAACATGATAGTGTTAAAAACTTTAGTCTGAAAAGCTACCTTCAAAATGTTTATGTGCATCCTGTTTTCAAGTGGTGATGAGGACTAAGATGAGGACTTCATAAACAAACTGGAGATTGACAGCGTAATTTTCCCCACAAAATGCTAATCAAGATTAAATACACCAGTGCCTAGCAAAGTCAGCACTGACTCGTCTCCATCACTTCTTGATGAGTTAAGTCTAAATGTCTCTGTCCTACTTTAAGTTAAAAACATGTAGATAGTCATATACATTCAACATTCACACATGAAAAAAAACTAGTCAAAAACAGAAGGGAATACAGCACCTGAGATGCATAATTGCAAAATGATTCAGACACTTAGCAATTTTCTGATTGAACAATGAAAAATCACAAAGAATAATTTTGAGATGCAATTTTCCCCGCAAATTTTCCGGTGAAAGAAAAAAGGGAACTATACATTTTTTTAATCTAATATATGCAAGAGGAGAAATTTAGTTAGTTTTAAAACTGAATGTGAGGAAGGGGAATGGAGGAAGTGGGAATAGTTGGTGGTTTCTATTTCTTGAAAAATTTAAAAATTTTGTATTTTTGAATTTTAAAAAAAACGCGTCCTTCACATTTTTAAAATAAATTTGAATTTTGAAACTCCAAGAAAGTTGGAGGATTGTCCAAATTTTTTATATGTGTCAATTTAATGTTATGCCACTTGTCATCATAATATTTCTTTGCATCTTCTATTATATATTAATAGATTTTCTGAATAAATAAATTTTTTATTTTTAAAAAAGAAAACAAAAATTATTATTAAGAAAAAAGAAATTTTAAATTGGCGGTTTTTTTTTTTTTATTATGATTTTAGTTTTTAAATTTCGAAATAATTTAAAGACTCCAACTTGAAACTACTCTCCATTTTGAATGGACAATTTTTTTTTAATTTTCGTTTTTATATTATAAAATATTATATTTTATTATTTTATAGATATTTAAATTTAAAAATAATAACCAATAACTAATTATTAATTTTTATTTTTATATCATAAAATATTTTATTTTATTATTTTATAGATAAAAAATTATTAATTTTCGTTTTTATATTACAAAATATTTTATTTTATTATTTATAGATATTTAAATTCAAAAATAATAACCAATAATTAATTATTAATTGCTTATGCCACGTGACTTTTTCTTATGATGTCACTTGGCTTAAGGAGATGGTTTTATCCTCTTATTTTAATCATATATAGATTATCTTATACTGTTGGTTTTCCTTTGACATAGTGATAATGGATTATAGATGGTGCGGCACAGCTATATGAAAATGGTGAGCCAAGAGAATAATCTCTTATGACTTGTAGGTAAGTTAAGATGGTAGTTGTGGTAGTTTATGAGTAGCGTAGCTTGATGTTGGCATGTTTCATGACAAAGTGTCTTCAATTCAGTGGTCCTCAAAAAAAGGAAGAAAAATGAGCAATATTTAGACGTGGAGTTACTGCCTTTCTGCCTGTTTATGAAAGCTTACATGGTCCCAATGTGAGAGTTTGATGAGCAAACGGCCCCAAAATGTTAGAAATTAGGTTTTCCCACGTTAACACTCTTAACATAGAAGTATGGATCCCCCTTACATTTCTATTTGGAGGGGCAAGTTTGATGACAAGAGCGTGTATGAAATGGTCCCCATAAAATTACCAACTCCAACCAAAAGGTGATTTGGTAAATTGTAATTGGTGTGGTAATACAGACTAGATAATAAAGTAAATTTTCTTTTACATTGTCACCGTATGCAGCATTTATGAAGCTTGATCCACTTCCTTGCTTGTTTGCGTTTGGTAGTTATGGCAATTACGGTTTCTCATGCACTTCAATCCAAAAATAGTGTGTCGGTCCAAGTACATTTTAAAGAGTTTAAACTATATATGTGTACTTCAAAGGCAGAGAGCTAAGAATTATAACTCATCAATTCTGAATTCTAATCTTTTTAACTTTTTGGTAACTCAACTAATAATTTTGTCCATATTCACTTAACTTTTAGTGATAAATATAAAATTTAAACTAAACTTGTTCGTTCGATCAACTTCGACACTCTAGCTCTTCCCCTTTACCTCCGCTCTCTCTACAATAACATATAATATTTCGTGGCATATGATATAATAACTCACAATATAGAGAAAAATAACCTGCAACATACAGTTAGATCGCAACGATAATGTGAAATTCTTTTACATTAACAATATATAACTTAAATATGACTAGAAGAGGCCCTAATCCTTAGGGCAGATCTAGTAGTATGTAATATATGGATTGACGTATATTCAATTATTATTGTATACTATATCATAATTTGAGGCAGCAGTAACTGTAACAACCTATAAACTTCAATTCTTTTGATGCCAATCCTTAGGGGTGTATATAAGTTAGGTTGGTTCTAATTTTTCAATTACCAAACCAAATTAATGGTGTTAGGTTTTTAAATTTATAAACCAAGCCAAACCAATAAATTTGGGTTTCTCAATCTCGATTTTTTCGATTTTTTTCGGAGTTTCGGATTTTTTCCCAATAAGATGTGATGACCCGATAGGTCATCTCGAGTTTTAGAACCAAATTCTGTGTATCGAAGCCTCTAGTAGCTTCTTTAAGTCTTTCTCGATTTGCATGCGCTCCGGGTATTTTTTCGGAAGACTTTTATGTTAAAAAATGTTAAAATATGAAAATTTGCCTTAAAAATTCATTTGAGTTGACTTTGCTCGACGTTTTGAGAAAACGAATGGGATCCGTGTTTTGAAAGTCTCGGAAGGTCTGTATCGTGATTTGGGACCTGGGCATATGTCCTGAATCGAATTCGGAGGTCCCTAGCTCGAGTTATTGATTTTTGTCGAAATTTGAAAGTTTAAAGGTTTATGATTTTAAAGGATTGACCAATGTTTGAATTTATTGGTATCGGGTTCGTATTTTGGTTTCCGAACCCTGTATTGCTATATTTATGACTTGTCTGTCAAATTTGGTGAGAAACGGAGTTGGTTTGACGTGATTCGGACGTCCGGTTGTTGAAATAAAAGTTTTAAAGTTTTCTTAAAAGTTTCATTTGGTTTGGTGTCCGATTCGCAGTTCTAGACGTTATTTTGGCGATTTGATCGCGCGAGCAAGTTCATATGATGTTTTTAGACTTGTGTGCATGTTTGGTTTGGAGCCTTGAAGGCTCGGGTGAGTTTCGGATAGCCTACGAACCATTTGAACTTAGAAAAAATCTGGGTTTTTTTTAAGCTTCAGCTGTCATCTCGTGTTGTGCTTTACGATCGCGAAGCCTCTCTCGCGATCGCGAAGGGGAATCTGGGTTGGGGTGGTTTATCTTCTACGTGAACGCGAGGCTAAGGACGCGAATGCGAAGCAGCGGTGGGATCACCCTCCGCAAACGCGATGAATAAGGGGTCTGGGTGGGGAGTAGGGGTTTGTTTTACGAGAACGCGAGCCCAGGCTCGCGAACACGATGGCCAGGGAGGACAAACCATAGCGAAGGCATGCAACCCCTCGCGAACGCGTAGGCATTTGGGTTGCTGCACTTCGCGATCCCGTCAGGCCCTTCGCGAACGCGAAGAAGGCCTGACGCCTAGTGATTTAAATGTTCCAAAGACGGGATTTCACCCATTTTTCATAAATTTTCCATTAGAGCTCGGCCTAGCGATTTTGAAGTGAAACTCAACATCAATTTATAGGTTTGTACACTTCAACTCATTTTCTTTCATTTCAAGCATCACCCATTAATTTCTAGCCCTAATCTATATTCTTCCGTGGTAGAAAACTAGGGATTTAGGAAGAATTGGAGTTTTTTTTAAAATTAGGGATTTAGACCTCAAATTGATGTCGGATTCCGAAACAAATTGCATAATCGGGCTCGGGAGTGAATAGGTAAATTAGTATTGGGGAAAAGTTTGAAAATTCTAAACTTATGCATTGTAATTAATTTCTTTTAGCAATATTTGATATATTTGAGTCAATTGTGGTTAGATACAAGTGGTTTGGAGGCAGATTCTAGTGGAAAGACCCCGGTAGAGCTTTGAATTGGTCTTTAGAGCGAGGTAAGTGTTGTGGTTAACCTTGACTTGATGGATTAGGACTTGTTTTCCTATTTGTTACATGCTTAGATATTTGGTACAACGTATATGTGAGGTGACGAGTACTTATGCGTTGTTGTTGGATCAAAACATGCGGTGGAACTCGTTTTCTTGCAATATATTTCCTTCTTTGATCATGATATCCATGCTTAGTATAGTTAATTATTAAATTTCCCGTTCTTTTCGCATTTGTGAGCTATTTGAGATATTTGAGTATTGTTTTTCTAAAGTTGAGGATGGTCTTGTGGAAACATTGTCGATGTGAGACTTGTTCTTGCTTATTCTATCTCTTTTTTTATTTATGTTCATTGTTATATGGTAAGGGAGAGTGCTAATGCACGAAGAGTGATATCGTGCCATATCTATTGATTATGATGAAAGTGAGATTAATAGCACGAAGGATGATGTCGTGCAGTTATTTTTGATTCACAGTGAGATTGAGAGTAAAAGCACGAAGGGTGATGCCGTGCCGATATTATTGTTTACAGTGAGGTTTAGATTAAAATCACAAAGGGTGATGACGTACCGATATTATTGTTTCATAGTGAGGTTGAGAGTAAAAGAACGAAGGGTGATACCGTGCAGTTTTGTTCATTATGTTTTATTCATTTTTGTTGGTTAAAGGTTTATTGACTATTCTTATTATCATTCCATGTAGTGTTTATCCTATCTTGTGCCCCTTTTTCGCATGTCCCCTCCCAACACATGTTTAGCTTTTACTTGATATTGTTGTACGTATATTGTTATCTTCACAGATTTATTTTTATGTGGTATTTTGTCATAGTCTCGTCACTACCTCGTCGAAGTTAGGCTCGACACTTACGGAGTACATTAGGTCGGTTGTACTCATACTACACTATGAACTTCTTGTGCAGATTTTGGTATTGGTCACAGCTGTCCGTGAGGCGTTTCAGCTTGGATTTGCTCTTGGAGACTCGAGGTAGTTCTGTCGGCATCCACAAACCTTTAAGTCCCCTTCCATTTCCCCTAGTTTACTGTTCTTTTCATTCAAGACAGTTGTATTTATTTCAAATCCTGTTTGTAGAAACTCTAGAAGCTCGTGAATTGTGACTCCAGATCCGGGTTGTAATTAGATATTAAAGTTGTTTATGTTATTTCGCACTCAGTATTAAATTTCAATTTGACTTAATTATTTTTACTTATCGTAATTGATTAAGATTAGCTTAAGATCCTCTAACATTGGTTTGCCTAGAAAGTGAAATGTTAGGTGTCATCACGGTCCCGAAGGTGGGAATTCTGGGTCGTGACATAAAGTCTTCATAGCATAAAAATATGCAACTTGTGCTCCAAATATTTCTTTAGTCCTAGTAAGATACAATTATATAATGTATTCTAAGAAAATAATACAATAATATGAGATAAGTCATAGCATTATACTAATATATTCAATAACAAAGATAATAAAATTGCATAAATCAAATATTGTTAATTAATAATCCATAATAAAAATTAACATAATCTAAAAATACTATATATATATAGGTCATGCTAAAATAAGTATAGCTAATAAGTACTATTAATTACATAACTAAGCATTAAAGAAAGAAATAAACTAAGTTATGCATTTTCATTATAAACCAATGTAAAACTAAAAAATAGTAATCCAATACTATCGTCATTCCTAGCATTGAATTAAGTTTGTTTTGTTAGCATTAATGTTGATTTGAACTTTGTTTGAGTTACTACATTTATGGCTATAAAATTTATTTACCATCCAAGAACATTAAGTCCAAACTTGAAATAATACGTTAAAAGATAAAACTGTAGAAAAGTTTAAGAAATATTTGTAAATTTTATATATATATATATATATTTAACCAAAAAGTAAGATTCTCGGTCAAAGCCTATTTTTAGAAGAACTCGGGTTACTGATAACCAAGAAATTCCGTACTTTCTCAATTATATGAAAAGAAATAAACGTGACAAGAAAGATTGAAATCAAAAGAAAATAGTTGTATTCCAATATAAATCAGAATGTGTATTTACAAGTGAAATTCTTTTCCTTATATAGGGGTTTACAAATATAACGTTTCCTTCCTTTTATGGTTAAATCTTTATGAGCACTAATGACATTAATGAACCGTTATAATTGGCAATTGTAACTGTTCATAAAGATTTTGTAACGATTTTGATTCTCCTTCCTCATTAATTGGAGGTTCGTGAATCTTCCCTTTTTACCGTCTTGATTCATTTCGTACGTGTCTTTTCATTGAACAATTTAGGCTCGAGCATATGCGTCCTTTCATCTTGTGAGTGATTTGCTTGTACCTCTTGTAACTCGTACATCTTTTAATTGTAACACTCCAGTTGTCATCTTCTTAGTGATCCATGTATCTTGTCATGTCAGCCACATATAATTTCACGTGTATTATTTATATTCTACCAAACTTCTTTCCTCGAATTACGCAGTAACGAGAAGCCTTTCGTCGAAGCGACTGAGACTCTTTTTTGCCTTCAGGTACGGTTCCATACTGCAAAAAATTAACAAGCTCGCTTCTCCAATCCTAAGTCAGATTATTGAAACTTACCTCGTTTTTATCTTGGTCCAGTGTTGAATGAAATAAATGTATTACGATAACATTTTCTACATTTGTTATTTTCACAAATGATGCAATATTGGCTAGTGCATCTACTTCCACATTTTCTTCCTTTACAATCTTCCATGATTGGAATTGCCTTATCAATTCTTGTGCATTTTCCAAATATTGTTGCATTCGTTCCTCTCTAGCTATGTAAGTCTCCTGCATTTGATTGACTACCAGCTGAGAATCACTTTTAATTACGATTTGCTCTATAAGAGTTCCCGTGCCAGTTCTAACCCTACAATTACAGCTTCGTATTCTTCTTCATTGTTAGTAATGGGGTAACATTTAATTATTTGTCTTATTCTTTCTCCCGAAGGTGGAATTAAAATAATACCTAAACCTGCTCCTTTAACATTCGAGGAGCTATCAGTAAATAGAGTCCACGTACCTGGATTAGATCCGATGAATATTTGTAGTTCCTTTTCTATTTCAAGAACTATTTTTGGGCTAAAATCTGCTACAAAATCTGCTAAAACTTGTGATTTTATTGCAGTTCTAGGTTGGTACATGATATCATATTCACTGAGTTCTATTGCCCACTTGGCTAATCTACCTGACAATTCTTGTTTATGAAAAATATTCCTTATAGGATATGCAGTTATTACGAAAATAGGGTGACATTGAAAGTAAGGTCTCAACTTTCTATATGCCATAACTAATGCTAAAGCAAGTTTTTCTAAATGGGGTATCTAGACTCAGCATCCAACAAAGATTTACTGACATAATAAATTGGAGATTGTTTACCTTTGTCTCCTCGTACCAAAACTGCACTAACAACCATTTCTGAAACTATGAGATAAACAAACAGCCTCTCACCATATTTTAGTTTAGCCAGCAAAAGAGGATTTGACAAGTATGCCTTTAAATTCTTGAGGGCTTGTTGGCATTCTTCTTCATTGTTAGTAATGGGGTAACATTTAATTATTTGTCTTATTCTTTCTCCCGAAGGTGGAATTAAAATAATACCTAAACCTGCTCCTTTAACATTCGAGGAGCTATCAGTAAATAGAGTCCACGTACCTGGATTAGATCCGATGAATATTTGTAGTTCCTTTTCTATTTCAAGAACTATTTTTGGGCTAAAATCTGCTACAAAATCTGCTAAAACTTGTGATTTTATTGCAGTTCTAGGTTGGTACATGATATCATATTCACTGAGTTCTATTGCCCACTTGGCTAATCTACCTGACAATTCTTGTTTATGAAAAATATTCCTTATAGGATATGCAGTTATTACGAAAATAGGGTGACATTGAAAGTAAGGTCTCAACTTTCTAGATGCCATAACTAATGCTAAAGCAAGTTTTTCTAAATGGGGTATCTAGACTCAGCATCCAACAAAGATTTACTGACATAATAAATTGGAGATTGTTTACCTTTGTCTCCTCGTACCAAAACTGCACTAACAACCATTTCTGAAACTATGAGATAAACAAACAGCCTCTCACCATATTTTAGTTTAGCCAGCAAAAGAGGATTTGACAAGTATGCCTTTAAATTCTTGAGGGCTTGTTGGCATTCTTCTTCATTGTTAGTAATGGGGTAACATTTAATTATTTGTCTTATTCTTTTTCCCGAAGGTGGAATTAAAATAATACCTAAACCTGCTCCTTTAACATTCGAGGAGCTATCAGTAAATAGAGTCCACGTACCTGGATTAGATCCGATGAATATTTGTAGTTCCTTTTCTATTTCAAGAACTATTTTTGGGCTAAAATCTGCTACAAAATCTGCTAAAACTTGTGATTTTATTGCAGTTCTAGGTTGGTACATGATATCATATTCACTGAGTTCTATTGCCCACTTGGCTAATCTACCTGACAATTCTTGTTTATGAAAAATATTCCTTATAGAATATGCAGTTATTACGAAAATAGGGTGACATTGAAAGTAAGGTCTCAACTTTCTATATGCCATAACTAATGCTAAAGCAAGTTTTTCTAAATGGGGTATCTAGACTCAGCATCCAACAAAGATTTACTGACATAATAAATTGGAGATTGTTTACCTTTGTCTCCTCGTACCAAAACTGCACTAACAACCATTTCTGAAACTACGAGATAAACAAACAGCCTCTCACCATATTTTAGTTTAGCCAGCAAAAGAGGATTTGACAAGTATGCCTTTAAATTCTTGAGGGCTTGTTGGCATTCTTCAGTTCACTCGAACTGATTTTGCTTTTTTAGCACTGAAAAGAATTTGAAACTTTTCTCCGAAGACTTAGAAATAAATCTTCCCAAACTTGTTATCCTTCCTATCAATCTTTGTACCTCTTTTTTGCTCACGAGTATATCGGAAATTTCTTCAATAGCTTTGATTTGTGCAGGGTTTACTTCAATACCTCTATTAGATACAAGAAAACCTAAAAACTTACCTGAAGCTACATCGAAGGCACATTTTTCTGGGTTCAATTTGATATTATAGCAGCGGAGGATCTCGAAGGTATTTGAAAGATTTTGAAAATGATCTTCTGCTCGTACAGATTTGACTAGCATATCATCAATATACACTTCCATAGTCTTTGCCAAGTGTTCTTGAAACATCTTGGTCACCAACCTTTGATATGTGGCTCCAGCTTTTTTCAAACAAAAAGGCATGACTTTGTAACAATAAGTCCCCATCCGTAATAAATGAAATTTTTTCTTCATCTAAAGGATCCATTTTTATTTGATTATAACCTGAATACGCATCTAAAAAACTCAAGAGCTCATGACATGCGGTAGAATCAATCAATTGATCTATATGCGGTAAAGGGAATGAATCTTTTGGACAAGCTTTATTTAGATCAGTATAATTTAAATAAACTTGCCATTTACCAATCTTTTTTGGAACTAGCACAGTATTGCTAACCAAATGGGATATTTTACCTCACGTATTGAACCGAATTTTAAGAGTTTTTGCACCTCATCATGAATCACTTGATTTTTGAAAGAACCTTGCTTCCTCTTATTTTGCTTGACAGGTACGTATGATGGATCTTCATTCAATTTATGAGTCATCACCTTCGGAGGTATACCTGTCATATCTGAGTGCGACCAAGCAAAACAATCTGCGTTAGCTTTTAAAAATTCAACTAACTCACCTTTCATTCCTGGGCTCAGCTTTGCTCCAATATAAACTCTCTGGTCTGGCTATTGTTCGAATATCACAAAAGCTTCAAGCTCTTCAATTGTTGTTTTGATGTTTTCATTCTCTCTGGTTCTTGAATGACATCCAGACTTGAATCCATATATGTTTGCTTTGATACATTTTCAGAAGAGATTTGATTTACCACGTCTTCCACGAAATCCTCAGTTGTATTGATGCTTTCTTTCTGTGATCGCACCACTGAATTGATATTCTTAGAAATGTGTTGATCTTCTCGAATTTGTTGAATTCCTCATTTTGAAGGGAACTTGATTACTTGATATAACGTAGACGACACAACATCCATGTCATGAATCCATGGCCTCCCAAAAATCACATTATAGGCCATGTCCGTGTCTATTACTTGAAATTTCGTTTCTTTAATAACTCCTTCCGCGAATGTAGTTAACATTATCTCTCCCTTCGTAATAACGGTTGAATTATCGAATCCAGATAAGGAATGTGCTTTTGGTATCATCTTGTCGCCAATTTGTATTTCGTTCACTACTAGCAATAAAATAATATTCACCGAGCTACCTGGATCAATCAAAACTCGTTTTACATTAGTATCATGTATAGGTAAAGATATTACCAGTGAATCATTGTGAGGAATCATCAAGCCATCCGCATCTACATCATCAAATGTTATGCTATCTTCGAACTCGCTTCCCGTGAGTTACTGTGAATTTTGCCGTCTTTTTCGCAGTTGTGTATGTTACACCGTTGACTTCTTCTCCCCCGCTTATCATGTTTACTATTCTCTTTGGAGATGGAGGTTTTGGTGGTTCTTGTCTATTTTTCATGTAAGACTGTCTACCTTTCTCGCTGAACAAGTCTGTCAAGTGTCCCTGCTTTAATAAATGTTCTACTTCTCCTTGTAACAACTTGCAATCTGATGTTTTATGACCATGGTCATTATGAAACTCGCACCAGAAATCTGGATTTCTTCTGCTTGGGTTTGATCTCATTTCTTTTGGCCATCACACCTTATCTTCCATATCCTTAGAACAACTACCAACTCAGAAATACTATTGAAATTATAGTCTCCAATCCTTGCATTTGCGTTGGTATCCTTATCACACACATCTCGTTATTTTCTGAACCTAGATGATGATGATGAACCTGAATCTCTATTCCTTGATCTATGGTCGGATCGTACATTTTTCGGCTTGGACCATGTGTCTCGCCCTGAGGTCCCATATAAGGCTCGTACCTATTTTTACCGGACCTCTTTTCAGATTCTGACCGCCTCGAACCTGTTCTTTTATCAACCTTTGACTGAGCAACGATGTCTTCTTCAATCCGCAGCTTGGTACTGTACCTGTAATATACATCATTCCATGTTGTTGCATGGAATTCTCGTAAGCTTTCCTTGAGTCTTATCGTGGCTTCTAAACTTCTTTCGTTTAGATTACTTGCAAACGCCATGGCTGCCCAATTATCAGGCACTCTTGGAGGTATCATTCTTTCACGTTGGAATTAATCTACAAATTATCTGAGTAATTCTGTATCTCCTTGCTTTACTTTGAAGATATCTTCCACTCTTTTTTCAACTTTTTGAGCTCCCGAATGTGCTTTTATAAATAAATCTGCAAGCTCAGCAAACTTTTTGACCAATACTGACTCAACTTCTTGCTTGGTTAAATTATTGCCTTTTACTCCTGTTGTGAATGCGGTCACATGGTCACGTGGATCGGTTGTTCTATCATATTTTGGGATGTCAGACATTTTGAACTTCTTAGGAATGGGCAATGGAGTCGTGCTTGGCTTCTAGGGTTATTGCGAATATTTGTCGATATCCACTCCCTTAATTAGAGGTGGTACGCAAGGTATTTGTTCGATGCGGTCGTTTTGTTCTTTCCCCTGTTTCTGCAAAGTTAGTAGAAAATTTTATAAATTTGAATTATTTGGTGTACCTGGTCTCCCATCACGTGACTCATTGGGAGTTCCCCCCCCCCCCCCCCCCCCTTTCCTGAATTAGCAAAGCCCTAATCGTGAATTTTCCACAGTTGTAGTATTATTTGGGGGAGGGGTTGGTGGTACAGTTGGCAGTCCCCTCACGAAAGCTTGGAGAGCATTATTCATGTGCTCAGCGATCAACTGTTTCATAGCATCTTGCTCAACGGTCTGCTCATCTCCATGTTGTTCATTCGTGTGAGTAGCAGATCTTTCAGGTGTTGCTTCTCGAAAAGTGCGTTGGGATTCCTGAGGTGAAGGAACTAGAGTTCCTCCTACCTGTTGGTTGTTGTCATTGACATATGACATGATTTGGTTGTGAGAAAGAAAGATTTGGAAAGTAAAAAGATTATCATATTCCCGGTAATAGAACCAATTTGTTTAACCAAAAAAATAAGATTCTCGGCCAAAGCTTATTTTTAGAAGAACTCGGGTTACTGATAACCAAGAAATTCCGTACTTTCTCAATTATATGAAAGGAAATAAACGTGACAAGAAATATTGAAATAATTAATTGAAAGCAAAATAAAATAGTTGTATCCCAATTTAAAATAGAACGTGTCTATAGAAGTGAAATTCTCTTCCCTTATATAGGGGTTTACAAATATAACCTTCCTTTTATGTCTGAATCATTATGAGCATTAATGACATTAAGTAGCCGTTATAATTGGCAATTGTAACTGTTCATGAAGATTTTGTAACCATTCTGATTCTCCTTCCTCATTAATTGGAGGTTCGTGAATCTTCCCCTTTTATTGTCTTGATTCATTCCGCATGTGTCTCTTCATTGAACAGTTTAGGCTCGAGCATATGCGTCCTTTCATCTCATGAGTGATTTGCTCGTACCTCTTGTAACTCGTACATCTTTGTAACACTCCAGTTGTCATCTTCTTAGTGATCCATGTATCATGTCATGTCGGCCACATATAATTTCACGTGTATTATTTATTTTCTACCAATACAGTATAAATATTTTTAAATTTATATAAATACACTATCAAGTTGATTTGGTTTCGATTTCACTTTTTTTAGTTAAAACCAAACCAAACCAATTATGATCGATTTTTTTTTCAATATCAAACCACGTTCGATTTTTTTTCGATTTAATTCGGATTAACGGTATGATGCAGTTTACCGATTTTTTTGTGTACACCCCTTCCAATACTTGCGTCCTGCTTCCATCTATTGCGGGACACATTGCTCTTCAAAATTAGTCAGTCCCTGCAGATACTTGTAACCAAACAGGTGGACAGGAGCACCATACATGTGCCCCCTGACCTAGCAATTACACTTTCCATTTACTAATTCAGTCAAAACATAATTGCCCTATGCTTCAAGACAACTGTTCCTGTCTCTCCTTTCTTAACACACAGGTGAAGTTTACAATTATTGATACTAGTCATCTTTTTAACACAAGTGGAGAGTAATGCTGTCTTAAAACCTCATTAATTTGGCCGTGGAAATCATGCGGGGTGATTATCATGTCATTCATATATTTAGCACATAGGAGTATTAGTTATTAGTTATTACCATCAACCTGAACTACTCTAGAGAAGCTCCCAACACCAAGTGAGATGATATAATTACGGGGTAAAACATTTCAAAACTTGACAAATTAAAGCTACTGATTTGCTGTGAGAAAATCGGTGTCATTGGATATTAAGTATTAAGGGAATATGACATGCATGGAGGGGTAGTAGTTGTCAGGTTGGTAAGCAAAAATCTCTAAAGTTAGCATGGTTTTTGGCTATAAGGGTAATCTTTATCTTTCTTCTCATTTCCATAACATTCACACGTTTTTAGAAAGTTGATCGTTGACCCTGCTTTATACATGTATCTCCTATATCGTCATGTGTATAAAAGTTAACTCATACGTATGATTTTTGATACACAATACAATTTCAGGATCAAATCACTCCCATTCTTATCGCCGAGATGCAATGAAATTCTAATTAATTATACAAGAAATATGCTCTTTACTACAATATGTCCATGCACCTAAAGTTAGGTCCTGCCATTTTAACAGAGTAGCAATGAGAAGGTCGTTAACACTAGAAGATGCCATGTTAGTTGCAGCAGAGCAGTACAAATGAAAGTAACAATACCTAACACCTAACACTATATATATATATATATATGTGGCCGTTGACAATAACGTTAACAAAATTCCAAATACGAAAAGTGAAGAGCAACGGACGGAACTAATTAAGAACACGATAAAATCAGACCAAGACCAAAGAAATCAAATAAAGTACAAATTCGAGGTGAACTTTTAGACTAAATAATAATACGCTTAACAAACTATCTACCAAAAGATAGGTTCCAAATTACATCAAGTTACATATATAGTTGCGTCAAATGCTTTTGGCTTATGCGAACACTTTTTCTTTTTATGAATTGATCCTTATATTTAAACTCTGTGCACTACAAAACTCAAAAGCAATTATGGTGGAGTGATAAGTATTTCTTTATCCTTAACTACCGATTTCGAGTTTGAGTCTTTGGGTATGAATGAAGTCGCCTTTGTTAGGGAGCGCTTTACCCTCCAAAAAAAGACTTCCCGACACAAATCCAGATTAATCGGACCCCAATATGAGTATCGAATATCGGACAGGAATTCACAAAAGCAATTCTCGTATGAAAGAAGAGATTCAATGTTTTAATTAAACAAGCAAATATACTTGAATAAAGCATCCATCTTTTTAAAGGCCTGGGGATGTCAAATTTCGTCCTTACTGTCGGCTGCCATATTTCCTTTTCCTTCTCTGAATTTTTAATTATATAAAACCCAAAATCAACACATTATTCACTATTGTTTTCGATCTTTTTATTTTTCTTTTCTTTTCTTATTTCTCTTTCTTCTTGTTATCTTCTCCATTCTAGAGGTGAAATTTATACCGCTTCAAACATATGTTAGAAAGTATAAGAGTGTAACAGGTAAAGTGGAATAAGCCCAAAGAAATAATTATATATATTATTTTTTTATTAGTTTAAAGTAAACATCGAGTGCATATTTAGAATTGATCTACGGTCTAACATGTAAAAGTGAAACAAGTAATTAATTTTTAAGAAAAATATATATGTTTATTATTATAAGTGGATTGGAATAAGTACAAGCTATATTAGGATATATATATCTCTAGTCCCAACTTTTAACATTTTTTACTTCCATTTTTAGTAGCAAAAGAATGATTCTAGCATGATCTATCTTACTAGGGGGAAGGAAATCCTTGTGATTGTCTCTTCTTTCCCGTGAATATACCTACTCTTCATCACTTTACTTCAATTTTTGAGTCGAGCTTATGACTACTTAAATGTATTGATAAATATCGATTTTCTTAATTTTAATTTTAAATGACAAACATGGAACAAGAAAAACTTAATCACAGCTTACTAGGGTTCGAGCTCATGTATTGCAATTCGAAAATGAAGAATGAATTTATATGTGAATAAATATTAAATTTGAACTCTCGCCTTCAAAAAAATGTAATTTGAAAAAAAAAAATTAAAGTCGGACACAATCATTGGATTTCCATGTAAATTCTCTATGAAACTTCTTAAATCTTAACCCTTCTGCTGCCTAAAAATATATATATCAAAACCATAAAGCTATAGCTACAGAACATTCTGGTGAGGAAAAAGTTAAGATAATTTGGTCCCCGAAGTAAAAAGAGAAGGTAAAAGCCTTGTTCCTTGTTTATTAGTAACTTTGGTTTCACCTTTTACCAGAGTGGGGCGTCGTGTACGTCGCGCGTGCGGCTCGAGAAGATGCGTTTGTCTTGAGGGCCCACCCCAAAATTGAAGCCCACAATTATTATTTAAGGGTGGGACGTTCGATCGATTCGGTTCGGTTGGAAGAAATTCGATTCGGTTATTCGATTTTTATTTTTGTAAAAGAAGTAACTGAAATCGAACTGAAATAAGTTCGGTTCAGTTCGATTTTTCTAATTTCGGTTCGGTTATCAGTCTGAACATTATCATGTTGGGCTCCTTCTATGTAATAATAAGACCGACAAATTTGTTGTTTTTTTCTAAAATTTCGAAATTGTTGGAAATATTGTGTTTATAAAAAAAAATTGACTAAACTTTTCGCACTATTATGGATCATAAAATTCAAACATAATGTAAATTACAATTCTGTATGATATCCTCCCGGTATTTATCATATATGCTATGAAAGTTTTAATAGAACGAAAGTCTTTAAGATTGGAAAGTTGATGAACTTACTTAATTGGGTTGAGTCTTTGATAGATTGGACCTAATAGTATTAATTTATTACCTATGGTCTTAACTTATATATAACTTAAAGAACCTATATGCTAATAATTCGATTTTTTCAGTTAATCGAACTAAATAACTTAATAACGGAAAACCGAATCGAAAAACTAAAATTTTAAAAATTTAAATCGAAACGGACCGAACAATAACTAAAACTGAAATCATTTTTTTTATTAGGTCGATTTATACCGTTCTGATCGAAATATGCCCACCCCTACCCGCAATGCTCTTTGTATTGGCCCATTAATTATGGTGATGTAGCGCTGACCCCTACCAAGTTAATCCAGCTGGTTTGGTCTGGTTTCCCTTTGCTTTTAAACTTATCAAGAAAAAAGGAAACAAAATTTAAAATCGTAAATATTTGAATTAGTTATAAATGATCTCATTATTGATAAAATAAAAATTTAAAGTTATATTATAATATTATACTTTTTTCTTTTTAATCAGTCAAAATAAAAATGAACATTACTATATTTTTTAAGAATTCAACTTTAAATTTCTTATTTTAATATTTTTATGCATACAAATTTCTATGATGTATTTTAGACCTCAAATTTCAAAAAAATTTCTTATTCCTTAAATTCCATGCCTAATGAAAACTTTACATAATTGGGACAAAGAGAGTACTTATGATCCGTTTGGTTATAGATTTTGCCAAAATAAATTTGGGTTTTATTTGGCAAATATATGTTTGACCATAGATTTTGCTTATATTTTGGCAAAATCCTAAATTCCAAAACCAGCTCAATCCCTAATAATACACATGTTTTTTTCAAAATAAATTTAGGAAATATATTTTGAAAACGTATGTCCAAATATATTTTTATCTTCAAGTCAAACGTCATCCAAAATAAATTTAAAAATTTATGGCCAAACGCTAATGTACTATAAAGAGAAAATGTTTGAACATAGATTGAAAAAGAGTGAGTAATATGATTAGAAAATTTGACCTAACTGTTCTCAGTCAATTTCATTTCTTTGATATAGAGACCATTTGTTATCTCTAGCTCGTGCGAAAAGACTGTAATTTACTCGGAGTAGAATGAATAATTTACTCGCCTTTGTAAGAGTATAGAAAACGAACAAAATATTTGTAGAAAAGTTAAATTATCGTTTGGGACTCCTATTAAACAATATTTACAAATGGGACGGCTGCTGACACTATAATTACATCAACTGCCACTGATTCACTTTTAGGGCTCCCTCCATAACCATAAGTAGTCCTCTTTCCCTCCACTACTTCCCCATTCTCATTCTTCACTCATTTTTCTTCCTATTTTTTGTTTACAGAAATGGGGTTTTTGAACGTGGCCTTTATTGCTTCAGTAATGTTAGTAGTAGCAGTTGAAGGCAGAATCGCAGGTGTTTATAATGGTGGAGCATGGCAGAGTGCTCATGCTACTTTCTATGGCGGCAGTGATGCCTCTGGTACTATGGGTATGTCACCATTTCCACTATAACACCTCACCAACCACCATTTTCAGGGGTTTTCTTCTTCTTCTTCTTTCTAAGATATTACTCTACTCTAGCAAGTCAATTGGAGGTGTCATGTATTTATACTTAAGACTAATTTTGTGATTTACACAGGTGGGGCGTGTGGGTACGGTAATCTATACAGTCAAGGGTACGGTGTGAACAATGGAGCGTTGAGCACAGCGCTATTCAACAATGGCTTGAGTTGTGGAGCTTGCTTTGAGATTAAGTGTGACAAAGACCCACAATGGTGCCATTCCGGTAGTCCTTCCATATTTATTACTGCTACTAATTTCTGCCCTCCCAACTTTGCTCTGCCCAACGACAATGGCGGATGGTGTAACCCTCCTCGCCCTCATTTTGACCTCGCCATGCCTATGTTCCTTAAGATTGCTGAGTACCGTGCCGGAATTGTCCCCGTCGTTTACCGCCGGTATGGCATTTTGTGCTTTTCCTGTTTTTCTCTGTCATTTACTGCGTTTCTTTTGTTGCCTATGTTTGGGGTTATCTTTTTGCCCATTTTGTGTTTTGGTTTTTAATTTATTGCTATTTTCTCTTCTTTCATAGGGTAGAAAGAAACAACCTATATATGTAATGGGACGTAACACTGTTGTCCCAATTGGGCAGTTAGTAATGGTGGCACAACTAATGATTTGACTTGGTACATGGTTTAAGAAATACAAGGAAGAATCTTGAAATAGGATCATAATATTTGTGATAACGTGGTTAGAATTAAAAGTTTAAAGTTAAGAGCTCGTTTGGACATATAAAATTTTTTATTTTTTTCCGCAGTTTTTGACTATAAATTTTTTAATTTTTACTTGGAGATGAATTTTGAAATTTTTCAAAAATTTAAAAAACTTAAAAAAGACACTTTTTTTTAAAGTTTTTACTCAATCACTCACAAAACTTCAAAAATAATTCAAAATAATATTCATGTCCAAACACAACTCTAATTTTTAAAAATATTTTAACATGAATTTCTTTTCACTTTTTTTTTTAATTTTACAATTCTCATGTCCAAGTGCCCACTAAATTGTTTCTAAAATATAAAAATCTGTTATTCTTTTTAGAACAACATGATAAAAATAGTGTTTCATCTAAATTGAAAAGGAGCGAGTAGTAATAATTTAAAGCAATTTAAGTTATAGTAAAAATATTTATTTTACACTAGTATGAACCCGTTTTTGTGAATGTGAACTTTCTTATTTTTTGAGTGTTAATATTATTACATGTAGTTATTTTTTGGGTGACATGATAATGTAAAGTTTTTATTTACACATTTATACAAAAGAGTTACTACAATTTTTATTTTTTAACTTATGACTGGATTAACATATATAAACTGGTTAAATGGTAAAAGCCTTCCATGGACGAGGTAAATCAAAGGCATTGGTAGAGTTGATATTAGGAAAATCAAAGGAATTCCATAAGAATGTCAAACATCAAACCCTAGGTAGTGGAGCACAGTCACCCAATCCTTGCCGTACTGCGTCCTCATATGTAATTAACAAATCCGTCTTTCCACATGTTTGTTTCTCAAATGACCAAACTAACCTAAGGTTTTTCTATATATTTACGCAGAGTGCCATGCAGGAAGAAAGGTGGAATAAGGTTCACAATTAATGGGTTCCGTTACTTCAACTTGGTTTTGGTTACCAACGTCGCGGGTGCAGGGGATATCGTGAGGGTTTACGTAAAAGGTTCAAAGACACATTGGATAACAATGAGTCGTAATTGGGGTCAAAACTATCAAACAAATTCGGTTTTGATTGGTCAGTCACTTTCATTTAGGGTGACAGCCAGTGATAGACGCAGCTCCACTTCATGGAATATTGCTCCAGCTCATTGGCAATTTGGTCAAACTTTCACTGGGAAGAACTTCAGAGTTTAACAAGACTTTTTAAATATGTATTTGTTTGTTTGACTATTGTAAAAGTGTTTAAAGAAATGCTTTTTTGGAGTTGGGATTAGGGAAAACTAAGGTCTTTTGACTATATATGGGGTTATTTCTCTTTCTACTTTTTTTGGTGAAGGAAAAGGGTAGGGATTTGGACATGAGAGAAGAGCTGAGGCGGCTGCAAAAACATGTAGCCCGCAGCTACTAGTAGGGCAATATATATTATCAACTGTATTTGTAGTGTAACTGAAAATATGTATGTTGTTTTTGGTATCTTTCGATTCTAGTAGTTGGGTACTAGTTAAAATAATTGATGTGTATTATCATAACGTGGAAATGCTAAGAGGAATATCATGGACGAAAGCTTAGGCCATTAAAGGAAGTCTCTTTGCAAGTTTGTTCAATGATGAAGGCTTCTAATTCTTTTTCAATAGATTTTATGATTCCAAAACCAATTAGACTCTTTAATACGGCATATCTTCGAACGCAGATACTAGGTAGGCAAGCACATGTCATTATAGGACTATTGCCCAATTACATGGTTCAGTTCATACCTTTGGAATAATCCAAGCTCAACATTTTTTCTATTTCTCTATTATCAAAGGAAGTAGACAGCACAATTTCAAGAATAACACAGAAGAGAGAGGATATAATGGGTCGTCGTTAATAAAGAGGATGACAGAGCACCGTACTGCAAAATTACAGAGTGCTCTGTAAATCAACTTTGTGCAGTACACTATCCAACCACTTAATCCATATATTTCAACCACTGTTTCTGGTCAGAATTTACAAAATAGTTGAAGCTGCTATCTATCTAATGACAAAAAATGAAACAGCAGACAAACAACAAACTATCTCATCTAAAATTTTCACAAAAAATATAGAGCTAAATGAAGGGATGGGTAACAAAACTAAGTTTTGCAGACTTCACAGAATTCCTGCTAATCTACTAGAATTTATCATGCGACAATCAATGTTTCTACTTCTTTCCTCTCAAAGTTTTAAGTCAAATGCTTCATCTTGTTTTCCTCTTATGCTGCTTCCACTGTTTCAATATGTGCTCAGCTCCTTCTGTCAATGATGCAATCCTTTTTTCCTTATTATTCCACAACTGAGGTACTGGGTACCTACCACTGGGGTTATGCTCATTCAACTCATTTAAGGCAGTTACCACAGCTTGATACACTTCTTCACCATACTCAGTCTTTAGATCCTTCAACTTCTCATCATCTTCATCAATTACTTCCTGAGAAATCAAAAATTAAATAAAATTTACATTGGAAATATAAAACCAAAAACGAATACCGATAACAATATATAAAAGAGTGCATACCTCAACATTTTGACCCTTTTGGATAACCTTATACGGATGCCAATTTGGATCCCTCAGGTGATCCTCCCACAAGGAACATAGTTCCATTGCTTTCTCTGCTGCTTCTTCCGAGTTGTAAATTTTTCTTGCAGCAGCATGGAATGGTTTCTCATTAAGTTCCCCCATTCTCTTGACACAGATAAAAGCACGGCTCTCCTTTAAACCCTGTGACAAAATAAATCAAGCACTAATTATCTAGAGCAAAGGGAAAGAACATGACGATTGCATGTAAAATTGCTGTTCCTACAGTATTGGTTGGCAGAATAAGATTGGAATCATCTTCATGTTAAGAGATACTTTTATAAACATTAGAATAATTGTACTGTGGTATGTTTGTAGGTCTACAATTTGTTTCCTTTGTTCTAGATATCCGGCAACGTAAATGTAAAGCTACAACAGCTTGCAGCTACTACTGCAGATTGTCTTCAGATGCCACTTTAATGAATGAGACATATTGCAGTTATCAGACTCATTTGCACTTCCTTGCAGTAATATCAAGCTTGAGCTGATTATGAATGAGAATCTCCAAGAAACAAACATGACAGAGAGAAGAAGTCAAAGAAGCATATTAAGAGAGAACGTCACGAAGAATGGTAAAAACTAAAAGAAATAAATACACTTACCAATAACCAGCAAAAAGTATGATAAATTCAAAAGTCAAAAAAAAAATGTTTATGAGAAATCATATATGTATAAAACTAGATCGAAAAGGCAGGACATACTTGAAAAAAAAAAAGCACAATTTTAGGAGTAAAACAAATTATCAAGTCAAGTTTACCATCTTTAAAAGGTTCCTCTGTAGTGCATATCTCCAGAATTTTATAGAGATAGTTTTAAACTTTTAGCTGCTACAAACTTGTAAATAACAATGGCATATAATATAGGTGTGTATACTGTTACAAGCAGAGGAACGAGGCAGATGTAAAAATGTAATGGAACTATCCTTTTCTCCTTTTTTTTTTTTTGTTTTTTTTCTTTTTAACAATGATGAGCATTTCTTCGAACTGATTGTGAAGATGTAGTTCAAGATTGAATCCCAATGAAAGCTAATAAAAGATCAATTACAATGGAAGAAAATGATGTGACTGCCTGTGACTACAAGCCATCCTTATTCTTCACTACTTTTACTTCAAATTCATCTGTTCATTTTACAAAAAGTATACTTCCTAAAAAAGGCAATGTATGGTGAACTCGAATTATTTGGAAATCTATTTGTCACATTTAAACTCCTTAGTAATAGAAGGATTTGCTGCTCATGCAGGTGAATAAAAAAATGCTCGTTACTTCGGTGGACAAATATAAAGTAACCAAAACCTTTATAAAACATACGTATATGTTTAGCTCCAATGATAATCGCATTGTTTTATTAGAAAAAAAAAGTTACGAGGATGAATTAAAAAAGTACGAATGCTCACATTGATAAGCTCTTTACGGGCTTCTTGCACCTCGTCATTTGTAAGTCTTTCCTTTATAATTAGAGTTTGATTCAATGTTTCCAAGCTTTCAAGTTCTTCTTCACTCTCCTTGATTTCTTCTTGAATTGACTCCAGTTTCTTCTTCGCTTCGAGATCTCCTTCCACATTCATGTGTCTCATCACTTCCATGGCACCTCGCAAGCGCTCAATCTGCAACTCCAGTGCTTGCTTCTGATCAAGTTTTGCTTGAAGTTCAATTATTCTTTTATGAAGTTGTTCCTTTTCTTTCTGTAAGTAAAAGCCCAAAGTCAATAGCTAAAAAGCTACAAAATATTGTGTTCTCAAAGAGGCAGTCTTGGCCAAAACTGCACAGCACACCTTCTGATCTTCAGCCAATTTTAACATTTCCTCATCAGCCTTCTTCTGCTCCAAAATGGCCCTCTCATTCTGCAGATAAAGAATTTTCAGAAATAATTGCCAAATTAGGCATCAGAATTACATCTAAGGACCTGGAATGCTAAGTAACCTATATTATCAGGAAAAAGGTATGCAAGCAAATTGGACACATAAAGGCGGAGATGACCTTACTGAATATGCTCAAGTAAGTCAAATTCCTTTCAATTGGATAAAATTATGTTAGATATCCTTAAAAGGAAAATTTCAGTATTTTAGACACTCAAGAGTATCATCTCCACTTTCACTCTTGCAAAGCACCACTTGCAAAACAATGCACTTCTCTGTACGCCTCTTTTCTTTTCATATCCAACAGACAGAGAGCAAGCTAAAGCTGGAAGCTTATGACAGCATCTTAGAAAGATCTTACCATCTCCTTTTGATGGTCAAGCTTTCTTTGCTCACTCTCATTTAGTGCTTCACGTTTTCTCAATTCTTGTTCTCGTAGCATGAATTCTTTTTTTTTAGCTTCGAGCTGCATTCGGCTTTTCTCATGCTCACGTATGGAATCCCGGAGCTGATTGAATGCTTTGTGCCGCATCACCTCCATCTCTAGTACACAAATTAAATGACATTAGAGGAGAAAAACAACAACAGAATGAGGCACAACTTCATGATATGGTTAACAAATTTCGCACAGGTGTATCGTTAGTATTCTGTTAAAGTAGAGCAATAAAATAGAAAAAAGATATTACGTGACTAGTTTACAGCAAAGAGGCAAAAGAAAATACACCTTCATTGTAGTTTTGAACCATCTCCTCCTTTTGACTCATCACATTATCCATAAAAACTTCAGTTCTGCTTATTATTCTCTTCATCTCTTCACATGCCTTGTTCTTCATCTCTAACTCATTGGTCAAGTTGCATAGTAGACTAGAATCTTTCCTTTTATTCTCTGCTTGTATTTCAGAAACTGACTTTAGATCTCCATGTTTGCGGAGATGTTTACCAATGAGAGCCTCAGAGTAGTAATCTTCATCACGCGCAATCCAAGCATATAATTTATCATCCCGACCTCTTACTAAATTCCAATCTCTCTTCCCATGTTTATCCAATTCAAATGCTTTACCAAATGCCATAGCATTCATGAATCCCGACCAATCCCCTTTAAATTCAACTATGGCATAGCCAGTGTGACCCCGGAAATTCCATAACGGATGGACCTTCACTGGATTAAACCCTTTGGCAATCCACTCCTTTTTTAGATTTGTTCCACTTTTACCTACATACCTACCTCCCTTATTTTCAACCGGGATATTGGCTACTACTCCCATCCAGGGAAAAACTATGGGATCGTCCTTGGCCTCGTTGATAAATGGCTCATTAGATGCTAGGACAGGTTGGGGTGGCATAATATCTTTAGTACTTCTGAGAGGAGGTTGGGATGCCACTGTGTTCTCTGCATTTAGTTTTTTCCTTCTCGGACGCTCTTCAGCACAATCAACAGGTTTATCTACTGCTTCACTGGTCCTAACAGAAGACGAATAAAATTTTCCTCCGCTTTTGTACTGCTCAGTGATATGAGATGGCTCTACGGGATCACTCTTAGCATCTCGAGAACTCTTCCCTGATGGCTCAAAACTTTTCCTCCGACTTGATTTGGATATCTTCTTGTCTGCATCGACGTACCTATCCAAGTACTTGAGCAATCCCAAATGTCTAGCTATGTCTCTAAAACTAGCACTCTTTGAATCTCTACCAATGCGGGAAGAATGCCTTAGAAGATCTTGCAAATCATATTCTTTACTAGAATTATCACAGTATGGACATCTGAAATATTTTCCAGAACGTCTAATTTTGACTTTTTCATCTCTTAAATCTTTATAGTATTTATACTTCAACTCCTCCAACTCTGAATTAGTGCTCTCACTTTTCTCTGATCTTCTACGAGACATCTTCAACCTATAATTAGGTTAAAAGCTAAAGATCAGTTTGTGTTTTGTTAATAACCAAACTAAACTTGACTTAACCAAGAATACTTAACAAAGGAAATTGAAATGCAGTCGGAATAGATATGCTTCTAAGACAATGACAAGTAAGACGGGTAATATAGAAGGCTCAATTTTTAAATCCAGCTGCTTGGATTCATCTTCCCACTAACAAATGATATTGCTACCACTTGCATTGCTGCATCAAGTGGTATCAGCAACTACTGGTCATTCAGAATGGCAAGTAGAAGAGCAGAGAATTGAATATGGAGCAATAAACTTCCTCACATTCTGATGCAAGCCCGTTCTAAAACACAACTTACCTTAAATTGTATTTCCCCAAACTGTGGATAAATGTCTCTCTCCTTCATATATTGATGAAGTCAACCTCAAAGAAACCATCCAAGCTTACATTAGCTACTCCAGCAATATATTTTCTCCAAAAAGTTCAATAAAAGTAATATACAGCCCACACAAATGCACTCAACTTCGTTATCATATACTAAAGAAATATTCCTCGAGTCACATGCTATATTATGTGTAAACGATGGTCTGTCAATCTAGTTACAATGCCCAATTAGCAGAGATTCAAGTAATCAACCTGTTCAAGTCTTTGCAAAAAAATCCACCCCAAAAGCTAGAACATGTAAATGAGGATAATCTACAGGACAAGAAATGCTGGAAAGAGCAATTAACCAATTTACTGGGTCCTATTTTCACCTAGGGTCCAAGGTAATCACAGGAGTAAAAACACCCATCCATGCTGATGAATAGAGCCAATATTACGTGTTCTTTGATTTGCTGCTTTTCAAATCAAGCTAACCAGCGTAAATATTTTCAATCAAAGCCTAATCCAGGGTCTAAAGACAGTAGATGCACCATTTACTAAACACACACACCCACATTTTGAAATGTTTTTATAAAATTTTCTGCAACCACCACACACACTAACACACACACACACACACATTTTTAAATGTTTTTCTAGAATTTTCCGGAACCACCATTTACTACACACCCACACCCACACCCACACCCACACATTTGTAAATGTTTTAGAACCACTGTTTACTACACACACAGACACACATTTTGAGAAAAAATTCTAATTTTGTGGAATCTCCCCTGTTCTCAACAATATGATATCTATTTTCTCCTACACTGATCGAGAAAGCCCTTTGTATTAAGTTTTTCCCAACAAAACAGGAAATATAAAACTTATCCCATTTAATATCAGCAGAATCAAACTTAAAAGTAGCAGAAAGCTCTATAGTGAATCATCCATCATAATGACCCCAAAATCCCAAAACCCGCAGCCACATGAAGGTTGTAATAGTGAGTGCAAAAACCCTAGGATGTTTGGAGAAGAAACAAACACTAGTAAAATGGTAAGACATGAACGTACATTACATTTACACATGCTATTGGTACATTGTAAAAGCATATGAAGTTATTAACAATGTATATAAGCTTATTATGTGAAATTGAAAAAGAAGAGTTGATAATCATATACCTCAATCAGAAAAATCGAAATCTTCAAAATAAGAATCTCCTAAACCTTTTGCAAGGGCTTTGAAACTTCAATGCGTTGCTGTATTTTGAGTTGTTTGATAATATCAGACGCAAAAAAAGGGGGGGAAATAGAAGAAAACAGAGGAAATTTTCCAGGAATATTTTTGGAGAAGGGAGAGAGATTTTTTGTTCACGCGGTAGACATGAAGAAGGAAGAATCGAAAAATGATCAGGGTGAACCGCTTTCTCTGGTGTTATACTCCCAAAACTGAAATGGACAGAATATTTGGCTTATTTTGCAACTTATATACTTCTTTCCATTTACTATTATTTGGTATTGCCCAGCTGGTTTTCTATTATCCAAAAAAAAGAATACGCCCCCCTCCTTAAATGCTTACTCTCACCTTCTTTCTTGTGGTGTAAGAGGCGCGAAAGGGAACCAGAGCAGCAAGCATCACAACTAGTGACATTCACCGCCACAACAGTTCTACTTCAAGGTGAACGGACTCCCGCAGCACTATACATTTCCCTGAGGCGCCTAGCCTTTAGTTCATTTGCAAGAGAGAAGGCCTAGAAAGTCAGTCCACTAGCAGTTTCATTGGCCCTTTTGAACCCTAGCTTCTCCTTCGATCCAAAAGCCGTCAATCGCATGTGCGATGTGTCTAGAGTTTACCTTCAGATCAGACCTCAAAAACAGAAAGAGAAAAAAAAAGTGTCTTCGTGGCAACTATGTTATACCGTTCGTGCCCCTCACCAGAGAGCCACAGAACTCACTTTCAAGAAAGTCTTTCCTGCTTCCAATTAGNTTCTTTCGTCCTCTAGTCTTCTTTTAAAAGAAGGAGGAATGCCCCAACCACGATGTTGCGCGTAGAAATCCTCCCTCCATACCATGACCTCTCTATATATAGATAGAGGAGCCTTACAAGACTTAGACAGCTTCGAGAAGACTCCCTGCCTTAGGATCTATTTCAAATGAGACAGGAATGAAAGAAAGGCCAAGAGGGGGAGAGAATGGAATACTAGGGGAGAATCCTAGGACTTCAAGAAAGTCAGGCGAATGG
>MDKJ01161586.1:0-30935 GCA_005239525.1 Nicotiana knightiana | reverse complement strand
TCACCCTTACTCAGACTTGTAGTGCAGTGGTGACGCGTCCTATTGCTGAAAAGTTGTCTGACCTAGGGAGTTTTACAATTTCTTGTACCATTGGAAACTTAGCTTTCGCCAAAGCTCTATGTGATTTGGGGCCCAGTATTAATCTCATGCCCCTGGCCATTTACAAGAGACTGGGGATTGGTAGAGCCAGACCAACTTCATTGTTATTGCAGCTAACTGAAAAGACGGTAAAGTGACCGTCAGGCATTCTAGATGATGTATTGGTGCAAGTGGGGAAGTTTGTGTTCCCTGCTGATTTTGTGATACTAGATTGTAAAGTGGATGAGAAAATTCCCATAATCTTGGGAAGGCCATTCTTGGCCACAAGCAGAGCCCTCATCGATTGTGAGACTGGTGAACTTAAGATGAGGCTCAATGATGAAGAAATCACGTTCAACGTGCAGAAGTCTATGAGGCGACAAGTGAGTTCGCCAACTGCTCTCTTATTGATGCTGTGAACGTGATCCCGGAAGAAGAAGATGTGTCCCTGACTGTTGGGGACCCTTTGACTGCATGTTTGATGAATCTAGATGATATGAACGGTGAAGAACTGGAAGACCGGGTGTTAGCACTTGAAGGAAAAGGGGTCTAGCCGAGGGCTCTCGAGTTTGAGTCATTACACTTAGAGAAAAGAGAGAGCCCGCCGGCCAGTCCATCTGTTGAAGAACCACCCAGGTTGGAACTGAAACCACTGCCACCTTATCTAGTTAATAGGAACAAAGAACCCATGGATGATGACGTACAGGAGGTGCTAGTGAAGAAAGCTAGAGTAGAACACCAATAATCAATCAGACTGGATTTTTAGGATTTCAATGTGGTAGAAAAGATACTAGAGTTAACCAAGGACATTGATGATACGTATTTTGTTGAATCTAGTGTCATTACTATTGAGGATGTTGATTGCATTGGTACATACTCCAACCATTTTTTCATATTGTGTTTGGATGATGATATGAAAATATAGTCATCCGAACCACTTGAGGAGCCAAGGAATAAGGAACAAGATGCCTACACTCTGGAATTCTTCTTGCCAGAAAGTCGGGAATACACATCTCATCGAAAGGCCAAGAAGAGCAAATTACTACATTGTTTTATTGGGCCAGTCAGATTCGTTCCACCACCCCAGGAGCATGATCATAGAGCAGAATCAAAACTTGGGGTCCAATTCATAAGTTCAAAGTGGAGGCATATAGTGATTCAAGTGTTTGTTCGAAGGAGCATGGAAAGCAAAACTAATGGAGAGGATGTCGACGCTACTCAATCAGGAAGTTTCTTACACCTTATTTTTACTTCTTGTTTTGTCTATATGTGATGCACTGAGGACATTGCATGATTTAAGTGTGGGGTGTTGTACATATTTGTTGTGTTTAGTGTGCTTTCTTGTTAGTAGTTTTAGCTTTTCATGTTAGTAAGTGTTTCTTTTTTGTAAGTTTTGTAGCTTTTTTTGTTAGTCTTTTTATTTTAGGTAGAACAAAACAAAACAAAAAAGAAGAAAAATTAGAAATATGTGGACTTTTCCCGACGATGGATCTATTAAAAAATTTTCTTGAGGGAAGTAAGTCTAAAGAAAATACCAAAAAGATGTTTGTTTTAGGTAGTGTAGTAATTTCCCCTTGGTTTTTATTTGGACCGCGGTTCTTTTTCAAGGGTTTTTAATTGAACCGGGTGTAGGTAGTTTTTAATTTTTAGGAGTAGGAACCACATGGTTGAGAAATTAATCGCAACAATATCTCGAAACTTTGTGATGCCTTGAGAATAGTCAGTACTTTGGTTGTGATGCTTAGGCTCAATTTTATGACTCTAGGATAAATACCTTAAATCGTGGATTCTTAAATTTGCTTAACTGCTTTGATTGGAGTGTCGTGATAGATCCAATCCTAAGTGAGTTATGTGCCATGTGTGTGTGAGGTTTGTATTTATTCTGTGCATTGCATTTGATGTCTAGAACTTGCCCCGTGTGTGTGCAAAGCGAAATAGTAGTTTTGTTCAGTCTTGGAAGTGATATAGGCGTTTCTTTGTTGAGCCAACTATGTATAGTTTACCCACCTAATTGTTATGTATCGTAGTTAACCCCGTTGAGCCTATAATCCTGTTTCTTTGGCAACCACATTACAAGCCATACCCCTTTGTTTGAATCGATCATATATTTGAACCTTGTCACCTCTCGTAAGCACTGGAAATGTGATGAAGTATGAAAAAGTTAAAGTGTGGGGTGGTAGGTTGGTTTTTGAGGGGAACAATTGAAATAAGGAGAAAGGTGCACTATTTTGAAAAAGTAAGAGTCACTTGAAAAAAAATAGGAAAAAAATAGTTGTATTGTTGTGGGAAAAAAATATTCCTTGACAAGTGGTGACTCTTGATGTAATTGTGCTTAAAGAAGTATGGGGTAATAACATTGATGTGAAGGAGGAGTTTGGTTTGATATAAGTATGGGGTTTGAATATTAAAGTATATATATTAAAGTGCTTAGGGAGGCGTAGTCACTCTTATATCTAAATGTATCCTACCCGTCCCGCAGCCGACATTACAATCAAATAAAGTCCTACTTGATCCTAGACTGAATGAGCTCGATTAGTAGAGTAGCACATTACGGGCAAGCCTATGGTGCATCTTTTGTGGCATATGAATATTATTTCTGAGAGTGAGTGAATTCTTTCTATCTTGAGTTCCTAAGTGTTCTTAAATTTCATTGTGCGTGGAACTAGTTCTTTGATTTGGTGAGGGCACATGATTCATGAAGAAAATGTAATGTTGTTGACCTCTATGTTAGAGTAGTTAGTGAATTGTGAATAAAGCATGGTATGTGTGAGTCGATTATTGAGGCGAGGATGTCACACTTTTGTGCTTAAACTATTTTAAAAATTCTTGGTATAACGCGTTAAGGGATTTGCTTAAGTAAGTTGTGTTCATGGGTGTAGTTTAATTGCTCGAGGACGAGCAAATGTTTAAGTGTGGTGTGTTGATGTGTGGCTAGAATTCATGGTTTAACGCATCATGTGCCTTACATTTTATATGCGTTAATGGTAAAAATACACCTCGTTTGAGCATAATAGAGTCTATGTCATGTGTAGGTGAATTGGAGATGGAAGCCGAGCTAAATGGATGCATAAACGTCAAAAATACGCTCAAGAGTAAAAAAGGAGTGAACCTGGCTATAGCCAGGCGTTTGTGCTGTAAAGCCTGGTCATGTCAGGCGTTAGCCGGGCGTTTGGGCTGTAACGCCTGGTATGGTCAGGCGTTTGGTGGGCGTTTGCGCTCTAACGCTAGGTATGGCCAGGCGTTAGCCAGGCGTTTGGCCTGTAATGCCTGGTCCTCGATCCGGCCCAGTCCGAGTTTTAAAGGCTTTAAGTGTTTCCCGGGTTTGACTAGAAGTATCCTACACCTTTAGGGTTCGTCCCAAAACATATAAATAGACCCAAACACATAACTTTAGGGGACTTTTGCCATTAGAGACAAGAGGAGATTGTGGAACACTACTCAGAAGATCGAAACATTGATTTTTACATCCTTTATTCCTTACTTTGTAATTTAATTATGCAAGTTATTTTGGATTTGATTACTATGAGCATGAGTAGCTAATTTATTTAATCTAAGGTTTTGGTGGAACTCGTTGGGTTATGAACTTATTGTGATATTAATATAGTTTTGGTTGGTTGTTAATCTCTATTTGTTCAACTACGTTCTTGTTGTAGTTAATTGAAAGGATTCTCAATTAGTTGTTCCTGTTCATTATGTATCTACTTGAGAGAGAGTGCATATTTAGGTAGTTGTTTGAACAACATCACTCCCGGAGTATAGACGAAAGTCATAACCGAGGGTTTAGAGGTTGGATTAGAAATAACGATACCTCGGGTGCGATCTAAAGGGAGCTGTAATGCAATCTAGCTAGCATAAATTGAGAGAGTGCGTCTAGTAAATTATCATAATTACTTGAGAGAGATTTATGGTAGCTACAGTGTTCATGATTGATAGAGGCAACTAATCAAACAATAGAAAGTATCCAATAAATAAGTTCACCGACGGGGGAAACCATAACCTTAGACCTTTATTATAATTGTTTACACCTCATTGTTAGTTAATTTTTAGTTTATTAATTTTTTCTCAGTAGTAGTAGTAAAACATTACCAAGTGATATTCATAATTCTTGAGAAAGTTGATTTAGTGAAAGTTTAGTATTCTGACGGCTTGATTGATACATTAATTCCCTGTGGGATCGACTCTGGGCGTAATACCCCGGATTAGATTTGCAATGCCCGTTTAGTTTTTTTATAAGACATAGTTGAGCGTGATCAGAAATGATATATTAATGCGGTGGCTTTACTTAGCGAATAATTTGCATTGGAAGTCTTTCGTTGTCATTAAACACAAAACCCTTAAAGAACTGGATGCTTCAATGAATTAGGAGCTAAGGAGGGATCCTCACTTAAGGTCGATGTTCCTTTTGGATCCCATGACACTTTAAAGTTCCCAAGGGACTCAAAGCCCATGGAAATTCTTAAGCCAGGGAGGGCAGCCCAACCTAAATTCGAATTCCACTCCCAAATACCCTTAATCACTGACGGCATATTTTCCTTACGGGTTTAAGCGCAATGAGGCCCTTCTAATGCAAACTAAGTACTAAGGTATTACCTACCACAAGATATATACTTTCCTCTTAATGAAAATAAAACAAGATAATATAGATATTTTTAATACTAAATAGGGAACAAATATCAAGAAAACCTAAAGGGGGGCTGAGTTCAGAATACACATAGATATAAGGAGGTTTCACAATCATATCATTGCAGGAATGAATCGTTAAGGCATAACATATTCAAACAGTTATTAATCACATTACTTGGCACCTTAAAGACATCAAGGTAGATTCAAACCAACAGTCATAGTTAACTATTGTTACAAAGAGGTTATTAAGGTCATGGGATTAAGCTCTCATCATGACTACAAATTCACAGGTTCAAACATAGCACCCTAAGGTCTCAAAAGAGTCATGCTTCTAAAATTATTAGAAACTCAATGTGTTCAGATAATATCAACAAATGGGCTTCATAATGTTTTAATAAGTTTCACTTAAGGTTAATAATAAGGAGGAAGCTTAGCATAACTGAAGGTAGAACTTGGTGTTACAAAGTTAAGCAAGGAGGCTAGCAACATTCAGTCAACTGTTCATAGGCAAAATAAATGAGGTAGTGATCTGATATAGATAGAGGAACTTTACACATTACAGAACCAGTTACAGAACCAAATCAACATATTGGCAAAGAAAGGAGATGGAAAACAATGCATCAAAAATAAGTTCTAACTCAAACATAAATCTAGTTCAGCATATAGGTGTGATACGATCATGCTTCAACTCCTAAAAGGGTCACTTGATTATAACATAGTGTCTAAGTCCTTTCTTCATGGAAGATAAGTTAAATATATAAATATGCATACAAACTATACAAAATCAACAGGGGATCAGAAGATTAATGACAGGGATGTACTGAACAAGTTTTCAATTGCACATGTATATGAAGATCTTAACATGGTTATAGGACAAACAAACTTAGTTATGCAGCATTTATTAGTTGATCTTATCCAAACAAAATCATGACTTACACTAAGGGGAAGATAGCTTAACCTTAACAGAATATATACAACAAAAGGGTTCATGAGAAGGAGACAGTTTGATGCAAATAAGATAGTTTCCTATAACAGCTGAGTATGATCATGAATAGGTCATAGTGATATCCCATATATCATCCTCAGAGCTAGTACATACAGATGTAGAGAAGGAAAGTATCTAATCACTTAAATTCTTTCAACTTAAGTGACATGGACATATTGAATTTTCAGGAGTATATCAGTTAAGGTTACAAAATAATGAAATCAACCATAACGGAAATAAGGTGCAGGGAAATAAGATGAAGCCTGATGCGAGACTAAATTGCATAGTTTAACATGTGATATACCTTACATTTTATGCGCATTAATGATAAAAATACACCTGTTATATGCTTAATGGAGTTTATTTCATGTGTAGGTGAAGTGGAGATGGAAACGGAGCTAAAGAGATGCAAATACGTCGAAAGATACGCGAAAGGAGACACCCGGGCGATAGCCGGGCGACAGAGCCAAACACCCTGACCCTACCTGGCGTTAGCCAGGCGTTAGGGCTGAAACGCCAGCCCTACCCTGGCGTTAGCCAGGCGTTTGGGCTGAAACGCCAGCCCTAGCCTGGCGTTAGCCAGGCGTTTGGGTCCAAACGCCAGGGGCCGCCCAGTTCGGCCAAATCCGAGTTTTGACGGGTTTAAGTGTTTTCCAATTGAAATAGAAGTCTCCTACATGGTTAGGGTTCACCCTAAACCTATAAATAGACTCCGAAAACACAACTATAAGGGGATATTAGGAGGAGATTCGAGATTAGAGAGAGATTAGGAGGAGATTCGAGATTAGAGTGGATACGGACGACAAAACATCAATTTGTATTCTTTACTTTGTAGTTTAATTATGCAAGTTATTTTAGATTTGATTCTTTTGAACATGTTTAGCTAATTTTTGGTAGAACCCGTTGGGGAATAAACTTATTGTGATATTAATATAGCTTTGATTGGTTGATTAAACTCTATTTGTTCAACTACGTTCTTGTTGTAGTTGATTGAAGGGCCCTCAATTAGCTGTGCCTATTTATTATGTATCTACTTGAGAGAGAGTGCATATTTAGGTAATTGTTTGAACAACACCACTCCCAGAGTATAGACGAAAGTCATAACCGAGGGTTTAGAGGTTGGATTAGAGATAACGATACTTCGGGTGCAATCTAAGTGAACTGTAATGCAATCTAGCTAGCGTAACTTGAGAGAGTGCGTCTAGTAAATTATCATAATTACTTGAGAGAGATTTATGGTAGATAGAGTGTTCATGATTGATAGAGATAACTAATCAAGCTATACGAAGTATCCGAGAAGTAAGTTCACCAGCGGGGGAAACCATAACCTTAGATTTTTATTACAATTGTTTATACCTTAGCCTAGTTAATCTTTAGTTTTAATATTTAGTATTAGTAATTTAAATAACATCAGGTGACAGCTGAGTAGTATTTTAACAGCTTGCTTGATACGTCAATTCCCTGTGGGATCGACTCTGGGCATAATACCCCAGGATTATATTTGCAACGCCCGTTTAGTCTTCTACAAGACATAGTTGAGCGTGATCAAAGCCTCAACAGAATAATCAGTGAAGAGAAATGCATGAAGTTTAGATGAGCATGATTGGTTCAGCAATAATGATAGCTAAACCAGAGTAAAAGACTATAGTAGGTGCTCAGTAAAATAATTGGACAAACACAAGCAGAGACACTTCAAGTGTAGGCTCAAGGTTAAAATGCTTGGGGAAATAAGTCATCTTAGTTCAGATTTCATTTCAGTCATAACTATTAGGTAGTTAACTCAACTTCCAAAACTCACAAAATTACAGAAGTGCAATAAGACAGAGATGAGTTTACTGCAAGTCAATGAGAACTATGAAGTTTGCATTGAACATAAACATGTAAGAATTCAGGCATGGAGACTATAGGAACTCAGAACAAAGATCAACAATTATCAATGACTTAATCGATTATCACGTTAGAGAATCATAACATAACAAGCTGACCATAAAAGGTTTCAAACTAACAAAGCATAAATATCAAACATATCAAATACATACAACATAATTATAATCTATAGAACTTAACTAGGAAAATCTAAATCATTCAGAGAGATGAACAAAAGAAAAAGGGAGAGAAAGATGCTGAACTTCTTAAGGGCAGCAGACCAAATGAATTCTTTTTTTTTCTCAAGATCCCAGAACCTTCGAGCTTGAACCAGTAAAAGAACTCGAGAAAAGAGAGGGAAAACAGTAAGAAAGCTAAGACCAGAAACCCTAGTGTTCTTAGTGTCTTTGTGTGCTTAGTGTCTGTGATTGTATGTGTGTTTAGTGTTAGGTTGTTGTATATGAGAACATTAAAGGCCTTATTTATAGCTCCATTTAAGGCTTTAGAGTTTCAGATTTCAAACTAAGATAGTGGAGAGTAATAGTGAGTTGATGATGTGAACATAGTCGGGTAAAATCAGAGAGAACATAGGGGAAAGAAAATCAGTGTTTGAGTTTACCTGAGTGGAGAGATATGATAGACTGAACGTTGAAGCACAAGAAACCACCGGTAAGAACCCTAATACCTAGAGTTCATTGCATTTGACCTTTAGGTGTCGAATATTAATGATGAAGCCAGCAAATGTCTCATGCTTTCTTCAATTTGAAAGGACGAAAGAAAATCTGGCGAGTTGAATGGTGAAAATGGAAATGAACGAGATCACGAGTACATGAATAAAATGAACAACCATGCATGCCATGGACTTGAAAGGTCAAAGGCGATTTGAAGTTTCATCTCTGGGATAAAGGTTTGGATTTGGAAGATTTGAATTTCGATGATGAAACAGTCTAAGATTCAGTGAGAATCGTGTATATAGGGGACAAATGAGATGATTTGAGCTTAATTTCACGACCTTGCACTAATTTGTACAAGGTCTATTTTTTATGGAGCTAGGGCAGACGAGAGAAAAGAGATATGAAGGGGAAAGAAGGGCGCATGGGCAAGTGATAAATGATTTAGGGGTTTTAGGGTATTGGGCGTCTCTAAGGTTAGTCTTAGGAGATAGAATACGGGCCGTTGGATCTGGTGATCAACGACCCTGGAATTTTGTGCATTTAGGATTTTTTTTAGAAAGAATTTTAATGGACATTGGATTTCGAGGTTTGAACGATGGAGATGGGGTCTTTGGGCGACTGTTTTAAAAATCAAAGGAATATTAGGAATTAAATGGGAGCAGTTGATCAGATGGATCAACAGTTCATATGCATGTGTGTTTGTTTTGTGAGGGATAAAGGAGGGTGACGTGGTACGATCTCATTGGTTCCCAAGGAGTGGCATGAATTGCTAACTTGTAATGAGATGGGGTATTTGGACTAGGTCAAATCCAAATTGGGCTTGGTATTTGGGCTAAAAATAATTTAACTAGTAGCCATTTTGTATTTAACTAAGGAATTGCAATTGTAGCCTTTTAATTTTTTAACCCCTTTAAAATTAATTTAAATAAACTTAAAAATTTCAATAAAAAATGTGGTAAAATTATAATTACTATATGTTGCTAATTATTTTAATTAATTATCTATAAATGACACATATTTCGAATTATAGCACTAATTTCAAAATATTAACATAGTAACCTAATCCACTGGAAATTAAGGAGTAATTTTGTCAAATTATAAAACCTATATAATGTATATACAAAAGTTATTTTTTTATTATAGTAAATACATTTGTAATTACACAATTTCAGTACTACATGATTAATTTTGAAACTAATATTAATTAATTTATAAAAAAGATATTCATTAGTAGGAAATACTTTTAAAGTATTTATTTTAAATTGTTAAGCTTGAATAAATTAATTTTAAAAGTGAGGGTCAAAATTGGTTGTCAACAACCCCTACCCACCTGCCCTCCACCTTTGGCCAGGCGTGCGGGCGGTGTGGCAGTTGGTGAGGTAATCATGGGCCAATGTCCTGCTGCTTAGCCTTGCCTCGAAGTTTGGGACAAAACCTTCACTTGGCCAAGATCTCCGCACTCGAAGCAACACTCGGAGTAGTGGGATGGTGACCTGAAGTCTGACCCTAATAGCCCGAATATCCACCGGAGGAACCCTAAATAGCTGGCGGATGGTAAGTACTCTCTGGAATAGCACTGAAGTGAGGTCGTTCTAGAGAATTCCGAGCAGGCAGTGGTGCTGACTGCACGGTCCTGCTAGGTTGACCCCTCATGAACTGACCTTGACCCCAGGTGGGGCACCACTAAATCCTCCAAACTGCTAGGGTCGCTTGTCCCTCGGCGCAAACTCTCCGCTACTGCTGCGAATACGCCCGATCCTTCGAGCTATATCCATAACCTGATGAAAGGGAGTCCCCATCTCTGCCTCACGAGCAATAAAAACCTGAATCTCTGGGTGCAGACATGCAATCACCCTCTTTACGTCTGAGGGGAGTATAATAACTGCATGGCGAGACAAGTCAAGGAATCTCACCTCTTAGTCGTTCACAGACATATGACATTGATGGAGTCGCTCAAACTGACCCCGAAGCTCCTCTCTCTCAGAAGGTGGTATGTACTTCTCCAAAAACAGATGCGTAAACAGATCTCAAGTCAAGGGAGGTGAACTTGATGGCCTGCTAAGAAGGTAAGCCTGCCACCATCTGCGGGCCTTGCCCTCAAGCTGAAAGGTGGTGAAGTCCACCCCGTTGGACTCCAATATTCCCATGTTCCGGAGCCTATCCTTGCACCGGTCAATGAAATCCTGGTAGTCCTCTAACCGCTCATCCCCAAAGTTAAGGGGGTGAAGTCTAGTCCATATGTCCAACCGCATCTGCTGATCAACGGTCACGACTAGTACAGCCTCTGGCACAGCCACTGCAACTGGCGGGGCTCTGCCCGCTTGTAGTGCACCTGGGGTCTAATAAACGGCAGTGGAGCCTGAGCGGTAGGGGTCTGTGCTCTCCCTTCCGCCTGAGATGCCGCTGGAAATAAACCATCCTGTATCATAGAGTCCATGAAACGCAACATATAGCCCATGACCTCCTAGAATCCCGGCGCAGTCATGAAATCTGATGGGGCTGGCACAGCTGCAGGCACCTCATCCTGCTCCTCAACAATAGGATCCTCCACTGGATCCACTGGTGGTACAAGAGGAGAAACTCTAGGACGCCCTTGTCCTCTGACAATAGCTGGGGCTCTCTCCCGGCCTCTGCCTCGACCTCTAGCAACGGGTGTATGTCTGCCACGCGCGTTCTCACCATCTGTGAGAGATCGATAGAAAGATACTTAGCACAATATCAACTACACGATAGGAGATGAAGAAAGAGAAATTTCCTAACACCCTTTAGCCTCTCGAAGATAAGTACAGACATCTCCGCACCGATCCAACAGACTTTACTAGGCCTGTTCATGACCCATGAGACCCATGTGAACATAAAGCTCTGATACCAAACTGTCACGACCCAAAACCCATAATAGGCCGCGATGGAGGCGTTAGGCAAGCCCACAATTGAAACTACTATTTTTTACCTTCTTTTTACATTTAAAACAAAAAAATTCTTTTGAAAGAAAAAAATAAGTAAGATCTCATGCATCCGTAACTACTATTTTCTTAACCAAAATACCAGCATAATAAGTACATCCACTGTAGTGATAAAAATGATAAGTACAGCAGTACATAAATACTAAAAGTCCCCAAAATCTGGCGCCACAAGTACATGAGCATTCTAGAGAATATACAAAACTACCACAACTACTGCGTGAAAGTGATATACAGAAATAATAAACAAGGTATATGGAGACTCTGATGCTGTAGATCATAGCAAGGCAAGCAGCTCACTACTAAGTTTCCGTAGATAATCGGCTACGCGCCTGTGTGACCACTGGTAGTACTTGTCTCAGTACCTGCACATCAGTGCAAAAGTGTAGCACGAGTACAGAAAACAATGCATACCCAGTATGTATCTAGTCTAACCTCGAAGAAGTAGTGACGAGGGGTCGACTTGACACTTACTAGAAGTCAATTAATAATATAAATATAGAAAGTAGACATGGTGAGTGTACAACAACTAGAAATAATCAAATAAAAGTAACTACAGTAATTCCACAAGAGTCCATGTCAAATAGCTAAACATGTCATATACGGCCGTGAAGGTGACAACTCAACTGTTACCAAACCCAATTTGGTTCCAATTATTAAGCACGAAGCTGCCGAGGCCAACGACCTGATCCCATAGGAATAATGGTACTCAGTATTACCGAGGCAAATGGCCTGGTCCCAAAAGAATAGTGTTACCAACCTGCTGAGGCGAACGACCCGATCTCATAAGAGTAATTTATGTCACTGCCGAGGTGAACGACCCGATCTCATAAGAGTAATTTATGTCACTGCCGAGGTGAACGACCCGATCCCATAAGAGTAGAGAAGTTACCTCGTTCGCCGCAACACTTGCAAGACGAGAAGACACGGATTTATAGTTTATCAAGTATTTCTGTATTTTTCTTAAGTAAGAAACTAAGTTGGTATCTCCAATTTAAATCCTCAGTCTCAGTCCTAATCAAGACAAATAATACACATGATAGGCATAAATAATACACATAAAGGCATGATGTGAATCTAAGTCTACCAGGACATATCATGAAATGTAACTACATAACTGCGTACAGACTCTCATCACGTCGTGCATACATAGCACCCCACAACAAGTAGCACATGACAATAATACACCTAAGGGGATAAGTTCCCTCTTACAAGGTTAGGAAAGAAACTTACCTCGATTCCAAGTCCTCAATCCGGCTCTTCAACCCTATTAGAACTCTTCAAACGCCGTTGAGGACTCCGAAACATCAAAAGTCGTATAAACTAATAAATATAGGCTCAAAAGTTCATAATTTAGCTATTATAGTAGTTACCCAACCCAATTTGAAAGATTCGTGAAATTCACCCCCAGGCCCACGTGCCCGGATCCAAGAAATTTTTGAATATAAATGTTACCATGACTTCTCGAACTCAACTATATAATTTATTCCAATTTCCACCACCAAATCCATGATCAAATCCCACTTTTACTTAAACCCTGTGTTTTTCACAAAATCTCACAAGTTTCACTGATTTTCCATATTTAATATACCTATAATCCGTATATTTGACTTTAAAATGGGTGGAGTTTACTTACCTTGTGATGTTGATGAGAATCCACCTCAAAAGTGCTCCCAAAGTCACCCAAGACCAAGTGAAAGTGTGGGAAAATAGCCTAAGTCCCGAATTAAATACACTCATTGCCCAACGATTAAAGCACATGTGGCCACTCGAGCGCATATGTGGTTGCATAGGTGCTGCCCAAAGATCGCATCTGCGAACAGCCCCCGCCTCAAGCATTTATGCTTCTGTGGACAAGGACCCGCTTCTACGGCTTTTCTCCACTACTGTGTGCACAAATCTTCGGACCAAGTCCGCTTCTGTGCCCCCTGGCCCCTTTGGCCATTTTCGCATTTGCAGCCTTTCGTCCACATCTGCGACCTTGCAGATGCACAATATTCATTGCACCTGCCCTCCCAGGCCATCTCTACAGACCTCGCACCTGCGATGACCTCACTGCACCTGCGGCCACACCTTCCACATCTGCGATGATACAGACTTCAGCAGCAACAACAACTCTCCAAGTCCAAGTTCTAATTTGTTTTCGATCCGAATCTCACCCGAGGCCCCCGGGATCCCGTACGAGTATACCAACAAGTTCCAAAATACATAACGGACCTACTCGAGGACCAAATCACATCAAACAACATCAATTCTACGAATCGCAACCCAATTCAAGCATATTGAAATTATGAACATCTGACTTCCAAAACCTCGACCGAATTATACCAAAACAACTATGATTGACCTCAAATTTTGCACACAAGTCATAAATGACATAACATACCCATTCCAACTTTCGAAATCGAAATCCGACCCGGATATCAATAAAGTCAACACCCGGTCAAACTTCTCAACCTTCCAAACCTTCAACTTTCTAACTTTCGCCAATTCAAGCTGAAACGACCTACGGGCCTCCAAAGAAACATTCAGACACGCTCCTAAGTCCAAAATAATCATACGAACCTAATGGAAAATTCAAATCCCGGTCTGAGATCGTTTACTCAAAATGTTAACTCAAGTCAAACTTGGCCACCTTAGGCGACTATTAAGGAACTAAGTGTTCCGATTTCAACCTGAACCCTTGAAAACCTAAACCAACCATCCCCGCAAGTCATAGGATAGTAAAAGCACATACGGGGAATTTTAATTAGGGGAATGGTGATCTAGAAAGCACAATGACTAGTCGGGTCGTTACAAAGTATGCATGTCAAATGAATGATATCACGCTGGTATCCCAGGTGCCCTCACTCTCAACGTACTCGAGTTGTCTACCTCAAATGCCCACTTCGTCACACACACCCAGTCATTCAGCATTGACTCAAGTCAAACTTGGCCACCTTAGGCGACTATTAAGGAACTAAGTGTTCCGATTTCAACCTGAACCCTTGCAAACCTAAACCAACCATCCCCGCAAGTCATAGGATAGTAAAAGCACATACGGGGAATTTTAATTAGGGGAATGGTGATCTAGAAAGCACAATGACTAGTCGGGTCGTTACAAAGTATGCATGTCAAATGAATGATATCACGCTGGTATCCCAGGTGCCCTCACTCTCAACGTACTCGAGTTGTCTACCTCAAATGCCCACTTCGTCACACACACCCAGTCATTCAGCATTGACTCAAGTCAAACTTGGCCACCTTAGGCGACTATTAAGGAACTAAGTGTTCCGATTTCAACCTGAACCCTTGCAAACCTAAACCAACCATCCCCGCAAGTCATAGGATAGTAAAAGCACATACGGGGAATTTTAATTAGGGGAATGGTGATCTAGAAAGCACAATGACTAGTCGGGTCGTTACAAAGTATGCATGTCAAATGAATGATATCACGCTGGTATCCCAGGTGCCCTCACTCTCAACGTACTCAAGTTGTCTACCTCAAATGCCCACTTCGTCACACACACCCAGTCACTCAGCATTGTACGAGTACCTGACATCAATGCCCCTCACCAAAGCACATGTGTATATATATCATTCTGCCCGCGCTCACTGTTGTATGTCAGACTTCAGAGAGGCGGATCCTACCCAAACGCTAATCAAAAGCCATAATGGCCTGCTCCGACGTGCAATCCGATCCACAACAAACAACAATAACAACAACAACAACAACAACAACACTAATAATAGTAGTAGTAGTAGTAGTAGTAGTAGTAGTAGTAGTAGTAGTAGTAGTAGTAGTAGTAGTAGTAATACACGGCTCTAAGGTCCACCTTAGTCATCAACCTCTCAAGTCTCAAGGGCTCACAATCTCATACCACTCAGCCCAACAACTCCACATATGGAAAAAGACAATGATAACATATAATGTAACAATGAATGATGAATAGAGACTGAGATATGATATGCAAATGAAGAACTATGACTGAGTGTACAATTACTGTTAAATCAGATAACTCAAGACAAAAGATATAGCCTCATAGGTCTCAACCGAATAGGCACATAGCCTAAACATGATTTCTAACATGAATCACAACTCAAGTAATCAAACAGGTAGGGAAAAACACGGATATATCAAGATATGATAGTAGAACAAGTCTGATACTAGTCTAAAAGTCATCTTGAATCATGATTACCTTGGTGCACGCCCACACGCCCGTCACCTTGCATGTGCGTCACCTCAAACATCACAAATAGAAGGTTCCCATGGGTAATTACCCTCAATTCCAAGTTTAGAAATATTACTTACCTTGTTCAAGCCAAATCAAATACCGAGCAAGCCAAACAATACTCTAGAAATGCTATCCCATGCGAATCATCCTCCAAACATCTTGAAACTAGCCAAAAGAAACTAAAAAATATCAAATAATGCCAAAGAGAACAAACCCAAACGATAAAGGTCGAATATTTAATCAATTACTCAAAGTCAACCTCGAGCCCGCACCTCGGAACCCGGCAAAATTTACAAATTCTGATAATTCATTCAATTACGAGTCCAAACATACTAATTTCACTCAAATTCGACTCCGAATCGATGTTCAAATCTCAAATATTCACTTTAGAAAGATTTAGACAAAAAATCCCAATTTATTCTTTTAAAATCATCAATCAAATGCTAAAATCAAAGATGGAATCATAGAATATAATCAAAATAGAGTGAAAAATACGTATCCCAACTCATGTGGTGAAAATCTCCTCCAAAATCGCCCTAATCTGAGCTCCACAACTCAAAATGTGATAAAATTACCAAAGCCTTCAAAATAGAGTACTTTATACACTGCTCTAGGGGTACACTTCGCGAACGCGGAAAAACCTCACGTTCACGAAGCACAAACTCGTTGCCCACAGAAAACACGCTTCGCGTTCGCGTCACATACCTCGCGAACGCGATGAACAATGATGCCAACCTTCACAAACGCGACAATAACATCGCGGGCGCGATGAACAATTCCACCAACTCCCAGCTCCTCGATGCGAACGTGACACTACATCGCGAACACGGTGCCCCAGTCCTCTCAAAGCTACAAGATCGTGATCATCCAGTCGCGATCGCGAAGAACAAAATCAGCCAGCCTTATAAAACACTTCGCGATCTCAGCCTCATCTTCACAATCGCGAAGAAGAACTGAAACACCAGAAATCAACAGAACACCGGCAATGCATGCAACTCCGAAATTTGTCCGAAACTCACCCGAGCCCCTTGGGACCTTGTCCGAATATACCAACAAGTTTCAAAACATAATACAAACCTACTCGAGGTCTCAAATCGCACATAACAACATCAAAGCGATGAATTGCACCTCAAATCAAACTTATTGAACTTTTGAACTTTCAACTTCAAAAACTCACGTCGAACCATATCAAATCAACTCGGAATGACCTCAAATTTTGAACACAAGTTTCAAATAATATAACAAACCTATTCTCACTCCCGGAACAACAATCCGAGCCCGATATCATCAAAACCAACTCCCGGTCAAACTTATGAACCCTCCAAACTTTTAAATTGCCAACTTTTACTAATTATGGCCAAAACTTTCTTGAAACATCCAAATACAAATCCGGTCATACGCCCGAGTCCAAAATCACCATCTGGACCTAACGGAACTATTAAAACTCTGATCCGGGTCGAATCCACAAAAGTCAAACTTGGTCAGCTCTTCCAACTTCAAGCTTCTAAATGAGAATCATTTTTCCAAATAAATCCCGAATGACCTGAAAACGAAAACCTACGATTCACGCTAGTCATAATACATCATATGAAGCTACTCATGCCTTGAACCACCAAACGGAATGCAAATACTCAAAACGACGGTCGAGTCGCGACAATTATGCATGGACAATACATATATTATATATTCACCGGTTATTTTTAGTTTAAATGTTTGGATGGACGGCTATTTAGCTTAATTCTTCTCAAATGAAAAAGGAAATGAAAATTAAGAAAGTACCAAAATTATGCTGTGATTCATTGGGCTACCACATAGATGAAGTCCAACGGGCTCAACTGAACAAAAAGCCCATCTCACTACATTGGATTCCCAAAGCGGGTGTGTGTGACTGTGTGGAGGGAAACCCAAAATTCACTTTTAAATTCAATCTAAAAAACCAATTAAATATTAAGCAAACTGAAATTTTTTTCAGAGACTGCCGAATATGGCGCCATGTAATATATGTAGCTATCTCTTTTTCCCTTCCTCTACTTTCTCTTCCCTAGAATAAAAGTTTGAAAAGGAATAAAATTGTACGGGCATTTATGTAGAAAGATGACACTAGGTGCCACTTTTAATGGTGCTATTAAAACAGACACAATTTATAATGGATATAAACTTTAGCCACTTCACTGTCTCCTCCTCTAGAATTTTGTTCAAATTTACTCAATGTAAAATCAAAACATGTTTTAGATTATAAACCATACAATTCAGCTTTTAATGCAATGAACCAAATAAATCATGAGTATTAAAATTATTAATCTCAGCATAATTTTGTGGACAAAGTTTTTTATTTCGCTATAAATAATCCTGAGAGTTGTTATACTACAAATTTAGTACTATTTCTATATCATATTTAGTGTAAATAACAATTTCGGGATAAAATAATCAAATGACATAGATTTCTTTCTCCAATGTCATTAAAGAAGTCAAATGGTAAAAGTAAAAATAAAAGTTTAACCAAATTTATCTAGTGTAACGTAAGACCAAACACATGTTTTATGTCATACACCGTATATTCCATTATCAATTTAATCTCAAAGAACAAACATCTATCAAAAAAATATATTCACTAAATACTCATGTAATTGTTAATTTTCATGTAATAATTCCCAGATTATAATTATAGAATAATTTGTTCACAAACTAAAGGATCCCGTTTTGTTAATACATGTATTGTTGTACTCCCTCCATTCACCTTTACTTGTTCACTTTGGATTTTTCACGCCCCTTAAAAATAATAATTATAGTATATATTTTATTATATAACCCCTAATAATAATAGCATTACAAAAAAATTTGGGAAGTAATTTTAGAAATGAGTAATTAATAATGATAAGGGTAAAACAAAAACAAAAATTTGTCTTTCTCTTAATTTGCAAAACTAAACAAATAAAAATAAAAATATATTTTTAATATAATTGACAAGTAAAAATGAACGTCTATCAGCCGAATATACTTATTATAGATTCTTGCATAATTTAATGTACATAGATTTTAATGCAAGGGTAAAACAAAAAAAAATCCTTATTTAGGACGAAAAAAAATTAAAGAGGCATCTGAAAAAATGGGTGGGATTTTCCAAAGCGGGTGTGTATGGAGGGAAACCCAAAATTCACTTTTTGAAACTCAATCTGAAAAAACAATTAACCAAAAATTTTTCCCGACAACCCCACTAAGCAACAATTTCCAAATCTTAAAACTCAAAAACCATATGCCAGCCAGCGCCCAAACTCAAATTTTTTCCCAAAACATTCCGCTGAATATGGCGCCATATAAATATACACCCATATCTCTTTCCCTTCATCAACTTTCTCTTAGTTCTCGCTTCACACTTCTCTGCATCTCTTCACTCTGTGTGTGTGTGTGCGTGTCTGAGAGAGAGAGAGAGAGAGTAAGAAGAAATGGCACACCAAGAAAATTGTGTTAGAGTGACTCGATTAGCCAAGAAAAGGGCAGCAGAAGCAATGGTTCAGCACCTACAACAGCCCAACAAGAAGAGAGTGGTGTTGGGTGAGATTCAGAATCTGTCTAATCAGATTCAGATGTTTGATTCTGACACTCTGAAGCCCAAATGTAATAAGCAGACTACTAAGAGGAAGGTGAAAAGGTCTGTTAGTGTGAAAGAGAAAGAATTTAGGGAGGAGGATATTGATTCTAAATTGGATGATGACCCCCAGATGTGCAGTGCTTATGTTTCTGATATTTATGATTATCTTCATCAAATGGAGGTTAGTTGAGTTTCTTTTTTCACTAGATTAGAAATATAGCTGTAAAAAATGTTGATTTGTATTACTACTACTTCTCATTTTGTTTCTAAATATTTGATTTTTGTTTTAAACAAGAGTCTTATCATTACTGTATTTTGCTGTAGCATCTAAAGGTTATTCAATCGGTCTTTTTTAAATAGAGTTTGATTTTTCTTATGGCTGATTTGCGAATGGACACATTAAAGATTGGATTTTGGCAATCGAATTTAGGTTGATATTATTGGGTCAAAATCTGGAATTTTTAGCTATGTGTTATTGGGATTTTGACAATTCGCATGAATTCAAATCAGATTCCTATTTTGCTATAGCAGCTAAAGGCTATTTAATTGGTCTTTTTTCGATAGAGCTTGATTTTTTTTTTATGGCTGATTTTCTGTAGCAGCTAAAAGATTAGATCTTTGCTATTGAACTTTTGTATATAATTGGCTAGATAATCTGGAATTCTTAGCTATGCTCGTATGTAGTACTTTAAAATTATTGGTATTTGAGCTTTAAGTTTTTGACTAACTCTATCTTTTTTTCAAATCAGATTGAGAAAAAGAGAAGACCATTGTTTGATTACCTTGAGAAAGTTCAGAAGGATGTGACTGCAAACATGAGAGGGGTTTTGGTAGATTGGCTGGTGGAAGTTGCAGAGGAATACAAGCTTCTTTCAGATACTTTATATCTCGCTGTAGCCTACATCGACAGATACTTATCGATAAAGGTCATCCCTAGACAAAGACTTCAGCTTTTGGGTGTTTCGTCAATGCTTATTGCCTCGTAAGTTTCATAGCCAAGATTTGATTGTATTCATCTGATAATGTGTGTAATTGTGCTTATGAATCTAATATACTCTGTTGTTTATGATCAGGAAGTATGAAGAGATTAAGCCTCCACGTGTTGAGGATTTTTGTTACATTACAGACAATACATATACAAAGAAAGATGTAGTAAAGATGGAGGCTGATGTGCTACAATCTCTCAAATTTGAAATGGGCAATCCTACAACCAAAACATTTCTCAGAAGATTTACTAGGGTTGCTCAAGAAGATCGTAAAGTAAGTGCACAAATATAACATGAACATTATGATTTATAATTCAACTGTGTTTCTGTTAAGTGGTTGCTTATCTTATTTTTTTCTGCTTTTTACAGAACTCCAATTTGAAGTTAGAGTTCCTGGGCTGTTACCTAGCAGAGTTAAGTTTATTGGATTACAACTGTGTGAGATTCTTGCCTTCTTTGGTAGCTGCTGCTGTGATATTCCTTTCAAGATTCACATTGCAGCCAAAGTTACATCCTTGGGTGAGAATCTTGTTTCAATGTTCGCTTAGTTTTAGTTCATTGATACATGAGAGTGTTGAATTAACTCTATCCATTTTATAGAGTGTGTTCCTCGAACGAAGCTCGGGATATAGAGCAGCAGATTTAAAGGAATGTGTTCTTATCATACATGATTTGCAATTAAGTAGAAGAGGAAGCTCTTTGGTAGCTGCGAGGAACAAATACAAGCAACATAAGGTATCAATCCGTGTTTGTCAATTGATAATTTTGTTGTAAACATCTTAGTTCAGTAGTCTAATGTGAACTGTATGATTTCCTTGTAACAGTTCAAATGTGTGTCAACATTGTCTTCTCCTCTGGAAATACCAGATTCATTCTTTGAAGATACAAGACAATGATTACTTGGGCATATGCTAGGGAGTTGGAAGCATTCTTGGATTCTTCAAGTTGGAAAGCTGGCTCAATGCCTCTTGATGCTTCAAAATTTAAAAGAAGCCTTAAGTTTGTTGAATAGATCCTATAATGTAAAATAATGAATTATATTTTTGTAATCACTTTCTTTTTTAATTGGCAATTTAGCCAAGTCCTATAACTTGTCTTGGGATATTGTTGACTTAGCCAAGATCTTATTAATTTCAATGTTTTAGAAGAAATTCAACTAAGGTAATGATTATAAAAAAATGTTAAAATTATTCCACAAGCAATACAAATATTTAAAGAAACAAAAATTTCACCTAATTGAGATGTTAATTAGTATGTTATCTTCTGCTTGTATAATTACTCTTAGTACTTTTAATTCCAGTAATCATATCATACTATATTAAAGGTGGAACATTTAAAATCAAAAGCTAATTTGCAAATGTACCCATCAAAGACTGAGTGGGTGGCATCCTTATCCTTCAATCAAATACAACTCCTATATAAAATTTTGTACAAAAATGCGAACTTACATTCTAATACATAACAATTATCAAGAGTTTGTAGTTATTAGGAATAAGAATAGAGGCGGTTGTTTTTGATTTATTAATATCATTTATCAAGATCAATGGTTTATCACGACCAAAAATTCACTAGTTGTGATGACACCTAATTCAACCCGCTAGGTTAGCTAATTAGGCGTTAACACAATTCTAATAAAATAAAGGTGATCTACAAATAATACATATGGATTCCATTCAATATCCCAAGGACTGGTAGTACAAGTCATGAGTCACTAAGACTGAATTATTGCAAAAATTGATGTGATATAAATACAACTTCTGTTTGAAATGTACATAAACAAAATTCAACTCTAAAACTACCCAGGGACAAGTGGTAGCCACGTCCGGAAGGCATGAACATCTTTAGAGTCAGCTCCTGTCATCCACCGAAGCTCCGCTCCAGGATCTGCACGCAAGCTGCATAAGTGTAGTTGTCACGACTCGGAATGCCCACTTTCGGGACCGTGATGACGCATAACATTTCACTTGCTAGGCAAGCCAACATTTGAGAGTTATTAAGCCAATCCTTATTTAATTCAATAAATAACAGCAAATAAGCTAAAACGAAATACATCGAGTGCAGAATAATACAAAAGCTTTAATATTTAGTACCACCCTGATCTGGAGTCACAATTCACGAACTACTATAATTTACTACAAACAGAGTCTGAAAGTAAATACATTATTCTGAAAGGAAAGAAACAGTAAAGTAAAGTGTCTAGAAAGAGACTCCAAGGTCTGCGGACGCGGGCAAATCTACCTTGGGTCTCATGTCGAATGAGTCCAGCTGCTAACCTCATGATCAGCTTGGGCCAACACCAAAATCTGCACAAGAAGTGTAGAGTGTAGCATGAGTACAACCGACCCCATGTACTCTATAAATGTTGAGCCTAACCTCGAAGAAGTGGTGACGAGGACAAGGCGGGACACTCACACTACAACCTGTACGGATATATATAATAAAGAAAGAAAAGGAAATATAGAATGAAATAAAGCAGTAAATTGCAAGTAAGAACCACAACTCCAGGAAATAAGCCAGCAACGTTCAGAATATACCAATCCTTAAGTGCAAAAGAAAATACCGCAAGACTATCACGGCCCAAAGAAAATATAAATACACAAGTTGTTGCGGCGCGCAACCCGATCCCACTGTACGTCACATAATCATCCCTAATTTCCTCATAACAACATGAACAACAATGAATACATATATAAGTGTTGCAGCGCGCAACCGGATCCCACCATATCACAATATCATAATCATAATTCACCCTTATTCTACCAAAACAATCCACCCTAAATTAAACCTGTTGTAGCGTGCAACCTGTTCCCACCGTACAATATAGATTCATCCTTATTCCACCTCAACATACCACCCTTGTTTCACTTGTTGCGGCGTGCAACCCGATCTCATCATATCAATATCAAGTACTCAATATGCACAGTAAAACTCACATTTCAAATCACAGAAAAACCCCTTTTCAATTCCTAAGCACCAAACTGGAACAAATAAGGCACCTTGTACAACATGATAATCCGCATAAGTAATTCTACACAGCGAGACCAATCCAGAATTTACAACTAGAAGGTAAATAAACCAACTTGAGCAAATAGTAGAAAATCACGAAACTAAGGAAAGAACTAATATCATGAACAAGAGGAAACAATGACTAACAAGTAGTAATTAGGCATGGGAACATATTTAGAGCATATAAGAACTAAGGCAGGAAAAGAGCAAATCTAAGAAGAACGGGGAAACAGGGAATACAGATAATTCGGCGGCGCATAAGCATTCGTCACCTCACATATACGCCGCTCACATGAAATCCATATAGCACATAGTCCGAGGGTTCTTAATTCCTTCAAGTCAAGGTTAGACACAACACTTACCTTGCTCCAAAGACCACTCACTGCTCAATCACAACTTTACCTCTCAAACAAGCCTCCAAACCAATAGAATCTAGAAAATTACCAACCAAACGATTCAAATTAAGCCTTAGGAAATACCCACGATTGCAAAGAATTCAATTTAGGCCATTTTTGGTCCAATACCGAAGTTCGGACCAAAACCTGATTACCTGTTCACCCCTGAGCTCGATAATATAATTTATTTTGGAATCCGACCTCAATTTGAGGTCTAAATCTGTCACATCCCAAACTACCCCTAGACGTGACTGGCACCTAGCTTATACTGCCCGCTAGGCGAACCGATTCTTGTACTCTTAACCTATTATACAAGTATTGAGAGAAACACGTACTAGCCCAAAAACACTGAATATTATTAAATACGAAATAATTATTCGACTAAACTCATAATTTATTTATAATATAAGAGCACTCGAATACTAAATCTCTACCCCAAATTACATACTTAGAATGTGGAGCATCTAATAGAGTAATAGAAGTTTAAGTGACGGGCACGCAAATCCGAAAGAAATAATTGACATAAGATAGGTAGAGCTGAAACAACGGCCTCCACGGATAATGCGGCGGCTTACCTCAGCAATAGGATCCACTCAACGAACTCGTCAGCCACTAGCTCTATCTCCCGCAACGGTATCTGCATAGAGATGCAGGTAAGAAGTGAGTTATACGTAAATATAACCCAGTAAGATCGACCCGCCACTTTAAATACCTCTAGAACAAGTGTTAGAAAATACAGCCACACCACAACACGAATGATATAGTAAATATGATAACTATACAATAACTCAATATATGTGTATCAACAGAGTTCTTAAGAATTAACCAACAAGAGTACCCACTAAGGACTTATCATAATTGCAGTGAAAGAAATTTACCAACACACCCACGGGTCCACAACGGCACCACAATGCCTCAAATATGTAACAGAGCATACACAATGCTCAATGAAGCATACACAATGCTCAGGTGATATACAAAGGCATACACAATGCCCCAATATCATGGCGCACAAACATATCAAACTCAACATCATGGCGCACAACCATGTCAAACTCAACACCAAGGCGCACAGCTGTATTAAACTCAACCTCATGGCGCATAGTCGTATCAAACTATCAAACAACTTATAAAGTAGTATTTTCATTTTTTTGTTGTACTTCAATTAAAATAATATATTTGCGGCTGGTCTAAGACCACCGATTCTGCCAAGCGCACACTTGTCCCAACGCATGGACCAGGCAGAAAAATACATTTTAAAACTGGTTTTAGAAAAGCAAGTATCAAGCTTAAAGTCTCACTTACCTCGTTACGAGAAGTTCCCCAACCTTGCGATGTCTAGAACACCAATCAAACGGCCTCCAATGGCCTCAATCTATCCAAAATATTGAATACCACGTCCTAGTTAGTCTAGGTGAATAATTTCCAAAATCTTAAGATATGTCAAAATCAAAGTCAACCCCGGTCCAATTAATAAAAATCTTTACACGATTAATATCAAATGCGCAGTAGAAAATTACCGCAACATTGGTCTGGCATATGACCAACTGTTCCGAAATAAAATTTTCTCGGGCTAACAAAATTGATTACTTTATTTGTTATACTGTTTCAAACTCATTCATCATTACACAATTCTTATGCCAGTACAATTGCTACTTTTCAATAATTAGAACATGATTAATTAATCATATATTTTCCATTTAAAATTTGTGGCAACCGAAAATTTCTTCCAGATTAGTATTTCATAGCATTAGCTTTTAACTTTTCATATATCATGTATAATTTCATCAATCATTACTAAATAATTTACCCCGCCATCATTAGCTATTCATTATAACTAATATCACTTCATCCAATTCCCTTAAAAATGTTACTGTAAAGGAGAATTACATATATCATACCTAAAGTTTTGGATTCCTCTGCAATTATTTCTGCAACAGTGATTGGTAGAAGTCGTTTGACTTGTAACGCAGTCACGCAGACACAACGTTTTGTTTTCCAATATTGTCTACTATTATTCTTCTTTCTCAAAAACCTAGTTGTAAAATATATTTAACCCCTAAGTACTAAACGTAGCAGTATAAGACATGGGCTTTATGCCCATTTGTTTTATCCTTATTAAATACAATTACTATCTTGCTAATTATTATATGTAGTAGACCCACTAATCACTTATTAAATAAATTATCCTATATGTTATTTTCAAATTTTCTTCTACTAACTTAATATTTGACCCAATAACTATAAGCAAAAATTAATTTTCTAGTCTCCCAATTAATAAGTATATAAAAAAATTCGGGTTATTACAAAATCCCCAATTTACCAAATCCTTAATTTCTATCCAAAAACCTCAAATTCCACCATGAAAATACTATATTTTAGGTTAAAAACTTGTGAAATGTAATGAAAGATTGAAAGGAAGTAGGTTAGAATCACTTACCAATGATTTGGGGAAGAAAGAGTCTTGGAGAAATCGCCTCTAGGGTTCTAGGTTTTTAAAATTTGAAGAATGAACCAAAAATCTCATCTAAGTCATATTTGATCAAATGCAGATGTCGCATTTGCGACCTGGGGTTCGCAAATGCCTGTAAATGCGAAGAATCCATCACAAATGCAAAGATCATCACACCCCTGATTTCTTCGCAAATGCGAACTCTGATCCATCCGTAAATGCGACCCATTGATTGCATTTTGCGATCACTGCCTACCCAGCTCCCACTTCGCAAATGCGAAGTTTTGTTCGCAAATGCGAACTCTGACCTCCACATCTGCTCTTCGCAAATGCAATGAGTAGATCGCAAATGCGAACCAAGCAGTGGCCGCAAATGAGATGATTGATCTCGCAATTGCGAGGTCTGAGACCTGCAACAAAAACTGAAGCACACCAACAAACTTCTAAGTCCCATTCACTCCATAGTCTATCCGAAACTCACCTGAGCCCTCGGGGCTCTAAACCATTATGCACACAAGTCTAAAAATATCATACAAACTTGTTCGCGCGATCAAATTTCCAAAATAACACCTAAAACTACGAATTAAACATCAAATTGAATGAAATTTTCAAGAAAACTTTGAAACTTCTATTTTCACAACCGGACGTCCGAATCATGTCAAACCAACTCTGTTTATCACCAAATTTGACAGACAAGTCATAAATATTATATTGAACCTATACCGGGATCCAGAACTAAAATACGGACCCGATATCCAAAAGTCAAACACCGGTCAAACATTTCAAGTTCATTAAGCCTTAAACTTTCAAATTTCTATAAAATGCGATAACTTGAGCTAGGGACTTTTGAATTCAATTCCGGGAATACGCCCAAGTCCCAAAATGTTGGCCGAAGCCAACTCAAGTGAACTTTAAGGAAAGATTTCATATTTTTCTCAGTTTTTAACATAAAAGCTTTTTGGAATGACGCTCGGACTGTGCACACAAATCGAGGTAGGCTAAAACAAGATATTTAAGGATTTGAACCACAGAATTAGGTTTTAAAACATAAGATGACCTATCATTTCATCACATTCTCCACCTATAAAACAACTCTTCTTCCTCGAACGAGCATAGAAAAGTACCTGAACTGGTGAAAAGGTGGGGATATATACTCCACACGTCCGACTCGGACTCCTAAGTAGCTGCCTCGACGGGCTGACCTCTCCAATGCACTCGGACTGAAGGATAACGCTTCGACCTCAAATGATGAACCTGCTGGGCTAGAACAGCCACCGACTCCTCCTCGTAAGTCAAATCCTTGTCCAATTGGACAGAGCTGAAATCTAACACATGGGGCATATCGTCGTGATACTTCCTGATCATGGACACGTGGAACACCGGATGAACTGTTGATAACCTCGATGGCAACCCAACCCTGTAAGCCGCCTCTCCCACTCTCTATAGAATCTCAAAGGTCTTGATATACCTAGGGCTCAACTTGTCCTTCTTTATGAACCTCATTACACCCTTCATGGGTGATACCCGAAGCAACACTCTCTCCCCGACCACGAATGAAACATCACGAACTCTACGTTCGGCATAACTCTTCTTCCTGGACTGAGCTGTGCAAAGTCGATCCTGTACAATCTTGACCTTATCCAAGCCTTCCTGAAGCTGATCAAATAAGTCATCAATCCTCAACAATGTATACTTGTTCTTGATGGTGAATTTGTTCAACTGTCGATAATCAATGCACATCCTCATCGATCCATCCTTCTTCTTCACAAACAACACAGGTGCACCCCAGGGCGAGACACTAGGTCTAATGAAGCCCTTATCAAGAAAATCCTGCAACTGCTCATTCTATTCTTTCAACTCTGGCGGGACCATACGGTATGGCGGAATGGAAATGGGCTGAGTGACCAGAGCCAAATCAATACAGAAATCAATATCCCTGTCGGGTGGAATCCCTGGCAGGTCTTCAGGAAACACCTCTAGAAACTCACGAACAACTGGTACTGAATCCATGGAAGGAACCTCCGCACTAGAATCGCGAACATAAGCCAAATAAGCTAGACACCCCTTCTTCACCATACACTGAACCTTCGTATAAAAGATAATCCTGCTGGTAGGATGTCCAGGGGTCCCTCTCCACTCTAATTGAGGCAACCCCTACAAGGCTAAGGTTACCGTCTTAGCGTGACAGTCCAAATATAGCGTGATAAGGTGGCAGCCAATCCATACACAAGATAACATCAAAATCAACCATATCGAGAAGTAGAAGATCTACACTAGTCTCAAGACTCCCAATGGTGACTACACATGAACGATAAATGCGGTCTACAACAATAGCATCCCCCATAGGTATGGACACATACATAGGAGCACTCAAAGAATCATGAGGCACAACTAAATATGAAGCAAAATAGGGTGACACATAAGAGCAAGTAGAACCCAGATCAAATATAACTGAAGCATCTCTACTGCAAACTAAAACAATGCTTGTGATAACAACGTAAGATGACTCAGCCTCAGACCTAGCTAGAAAAGCATAACATCGGGGATGGGACCCACCACCCTGAACTATATCCCTGGGACGGCCTCTAGCTGGCTTACCTTCACCTCTATCAGCCTGACCTCCACCTCTAACAATTTGTCCTCTACCTATGGCTGCCTGAACCCTGCCTCTAGCTGGCTGAGCAGGTGGTGTAGCAACTAATTTTGGGACCATGGCACGAGAACCCTGATGCCGTGGCGTAACGCCCAATAATCTCGGACAAGTCCTCATATTATGCCCATAACCACCAAACTCGAAACATACATCCTGGTACTGTGGCTGCGGAAACTGAGACTGACCCGACCGGGCCGGATGACCACGGTAATAACTTTGAATAGGAGGTGCATTGATAGGGGCTGGTGGTGCACTGTAGGTTGGCTGTCCAGAAGGAGGCATATAAGGACCACGACTCCCTGAAGCACTGTGGGATGCCTGAAGCGCTGAATGAAACAGCCTGGGAGGATGGCCTCTACCAAAAGTACCCTTGCCTACAAATGAGGCACCGTTGAACCCACCGAAATGACGAGGTCTCTTGTTAGACCCCTAACCTCCCTGTGCAAGAACCATATCGACTCGCCTGGCGACATTGGCTGCCGCCTGAAAAGAAATCTCACTCCCAGTCTCCTTAGCCATATGCAACCAGATAGGCTGAGCAAGTCCCTCAATAAACCTCCTCGCCCTCTCTCTCTCTCTCTCTCGGTAGGAAGCAGAAGAATAGCATAACGAGTCAAATCCATAAAACGGGTCTCATATTGAGTAAAACTCATACTGCCCTTCTGGAGACACTCGAACTGACGACAATGCTCCTCTCTCAATGTGATAGGAAGGAACTTATCTAGGAAGAGCTGAGAGAACTGGTCCCAAGTAAAAACATGCGACTCAGCTGGTCTGGTTAACAAATAATTTCTCCACCATTTCTTGGCGGAACCTGACATCTGAAATGCAGCAAAATCGACCCCATTGGTCTCCTCTATACCCATGTTCCGTAGCACCTCATGACAGTTGTCAAGATACTCTTGGAGATCCTCTGAATAAGAACCACGGAGTGAACTGGAAAGAACTTGGTAAACCTATCCAATCTCCATAAAGCCTCAGAAGACATAACTGACCTATCACCGGCCTGTGCCGCAATAATCGGCTGAACTACTCCGACTAGATGAGCTGCTGGGGTCTGATATTGTGGAGACATCTGCTCCGGAGTGTAAGTAGTAGGATTTTGTTCTCCTCCTCCAGCCGAGAGACGGCTGGTGCCATGGGAAATGCGCCAATCTTGGCCACACTCTCCATAAGGCACACCAAAAATACCAAAGCGTCCTGAAACAATGGGGTGACAACAAACCCCTACGAAACCTGAGCTGGCTCGACCAGAAAAGTCTGGGATGGAACCTCCTCGTCAAACTCTACCTGAGGCTCCACTGTTGGGGCGGCTGCTCGGGCTCTAGGCTGAGCCCTGCCCCTGCCTCGGCCTCTAGCACGTCCTCAGTCTCGACCTCTTCCCCTCGTAGGAGCTGCCACTGGAGGCTCTGGCTGCTCCTCAGCTGAAGATGTGGTACGTGTTCTCGCCATCTGTAAGAGAATAAGAGCAGAAGAGTTCAATTAACATTGAGAGAACAAAATCGCACGACAGAGAGGAATAGAAGTGAAATTTGTTCCTAAACTTCATAGCCTCTGGAAGATAAGTACAGACGTCTATGCACTGGTCCTCTAGACTCTACTAAGCCTGCTCGTGAATTGTGAGACCTCGGAAACCTAGTGCTCTGATACTAACTTATCACGATCCGGAATGCCTACCTTTGGAACCGTGATGGCGCCTAACATTTCACTTGTTAGGCAAGCCAAAGTTAGAGAATTATTAAGTCAATTCTTATTCAATTCAGTAAATAACAGCAAATAAGCTAAAACGAAATACATCGAGTGCGAAATAATACAAAAGCTTTAATATTTACTAGCACCCGGATTTGGAGTCACAATTCACGAACTACTATGATTTACTACAAACAGAGTCTGAAAGGAAATACACTGTTCTAAAAGGAAATAAATAGTAAAGTAAAGTGTCTAGAAAGGGACTCCAAGGTCTGCGGATGCCGGTAGATCTACCTTGGGTCTCCTGTCGAATGAGTCCAGCTGCTAACCTCACGATCAGCTCGGGCCGACACCAAAATCTGCACAAGAAGTGCAAAGTGTAATATGAGTACAACCAACCCAATGTACTCTATAAGTGTCGAGCCTAACCTCATCGAAGTAGTGACGAGGCAAAGGCGGGTCACTCACACTACAACCTATACGCAATATATATAATAAAGACAGAAAAGGAAATACAAAATGAAATAAAGCAGTAAATTGCAAGTAATAACCACAACTTCAGGAAATAAGCCAGCAACGTTAAGAATTTACCAATCCTTAAGTGAAAAAGAAAATACCGTAAGACTATCACGGCCCAAAGAAAATATAAACACACAGGTTGTTGCGACGTGCAACCCGATCCCACCGTACGCCACATAATCCTCCTTTATTTCCTCATAACAACATTAACAACAATGAATATGAATATATATATATATATATATA